>JAJMHY010000044.1:0-117462 GCA_030583325.1 Saccharomycopsis selenospora | reverse complement strand
TTTTTTTTTTTTTTTTTATTGATTTAAAATCTTGATCTATCAAATAAAATAATCTTTCGTCTGGAGCACAGAATTTTTTTTTCCAATTAAATGGTACTTCTATATATCAAGAATATTATGAATAAAGTGTGTTCCACTACACCAGTCATTGCAGTCAAAAACAAAAAATATTTTAACTTGATAAAATATTATTCGAGCTTACTAACACCGATAAAGATCCAGTCGGTGAACTAATTTATTTAAAACTGCAATTTATGTAGGTTATCATTATCAATTGCTAAGAAGAAGAGCTAAAATTATTATTAATCTATTATTCCAAGAGAGCTAAAATAATACTTTATTAAGATTTTAATTATAATACTTTATTAACTACTACGAAATTCCAGCTCAATAAATTTTGGAACATATAACAGTATATGCTACAGAAACCATTAATTATGAATAATATTATACAATATGAATTAAATTAATATCATCAAAAGAGTACTAAATATTGCTTACAATAACATGATGATAATCCTTAAGTGGCTATAAGTATATATCTTACAAGAAAATCAATAATAATACAATTTTTCTTAAAAAAATTTCTTTGTTAAATAAATATAAAATGTGTGTAATTTAAAGACTCTCATAAAATTGTTGTTGTGAAATTGCATGCTTCAAATCATTACTAATACAGTCATTAATCTTTGATAAATCAATATTTTTAAGTCCGGTCTTTTTCAATAAACTATTACTTGCCAATATGGTATCATAAAATAATCCATCTGAATTATTAGTGACATCACCATTTAAACCTCCCCAATTACTGTCATTGACCAATGGTAATACTTTTTGATCTTTGATTGAATTTTGCTGTTTATTATTAAGTTTAACCCAGCCAACATGTTTTGGTTGAGTAATCACTGGATAGAAATTTATACCAGTGTATGGATCTTTATTCCCCTTCTTTTCTTTGAATATTTCATTTCTTCTATTAATTATATCACTATTAAATTTACTAGTCAATAATGAATGTTCATATAACCAGTTAGTATGGGTTATAACTTCATCTGTAATGTTTGATTTAATATGGAAAGGTGAATCCATTGGGAATTTTTCAAATCTATGAGAATTTGATACATGTTTATTGAAAATTGATCCACCATTATCGCCATCTCTGTATCCCTTACTACTACCATTTGAATCACCTATTTGATTCATGAAGTTACTATTGTTATTTTGTTGGTATATCTGTGAACCTCCATGCCAAGCGATATATCTTTTTTTATTATAATCTTTCTTGTTAGATGGCACATCATCTTCAGGCACTGCTATTTCACCTTTAATGGCACCAGCAGCTATAGCATCATCTTCATAATAATCATCAATGACTCTTCTACCACCAACAATAATTCTTGGACCAAATTCTTTGAATATGGATTTGGCAGTTACCAATCCAATAGTTCTTGACTTGTAAGAGTTTGGTAATATTTTACGATCAACAAGATCTGATTTTTCTTCATCGTTTAAAATAAATTTAAATAATGATGGGTGTTTCAAGAATAAATAATACGCATCACGATAACCTAAACATCTAGCTGGTTCTGTTGATAGCATGTATAACCTATCACCTTTGTTCATTACTGTGAAAGTTCTAACTCTGAAATCACGATCTCCTAATAATTCCCCATTATCTTTTATTTTACTATTACCCTTTTCATCTTCTTTAGTTAAATATTCATCTTCAAGTTCATTGAGTTCAATTTCATTACCATCTTCATCCACAGGTTTGGGGAAATTTCCTGATACTTTTTTCTGTTGCTTAAACCCTGGTTTACGTCCTGGTTTTCCCTTACGTCCTGGTTTAACTTTTTGATATCTACCAAAACTAGAAGCTCCTGGATTCTTTGGTGGTCTACCACGACCTCTCTTTTGTGGTATCACTGGTGATTCAGCTTTAGTATCTTCTTGCTCATCCTCTTCTTGCTCCTCTTCTTGATCCTCTTCTTGCTCCTCCTCGCCTTGATCCTCATCACTTTCAACTTTAGTCTCAGGTTTCTGTCTAGGTCTTCCAGGTCTACCTCTCTTTCCAGGTCTTCCAGGTCTTCCAGCAGGTTTACCTCTTTTCGGTGGTCTTCCAGGTCTTCTAACTATTTTTTCCTCTTCTTCATCGTCATCCTCGTCATCTTCATTGCCATCTTCTTTTTGGCCATCATCCTCTTCTTCATAGTTATTATTACTTCCAACATCATTTCCATCATCTTCATTATATTCTTCATCTTTATCATCATCGGCTACAGATTTTCGCAGCAGACGTTTAGAAGGGCTGGGTAATGATTCATCTAAATCTACATATTCATCTTTAAATGGCTTAGTAACACGCGTAGATCTTCTGGCTAAATAAAAAAAATTGTTAGTATTTATGATCAATTATATTCCAATGAAATCAATGAAATTGTTTATCATAATTGCATGTTGATCTGTAAAAGACGCACGCGTCAAAAAAAAAAAAAATGAAAAATATATAGAGGAAAGGAAAAAAAATAAATAAAAAATAAACATACTTGAGCGAATCGGTTTTTCATCCTCGTCATCTTCGGGTTTAAACCTCGTGCTTCTTCTAAGATTTCTACTCATAATTGATAAATTATCTTATTATATCTAATATTTGTTTCTTGTATAATATATTTGAGTTGATAGTAACAATTGATGGTCTTTTTTTATAATTATAGATAATTATTATTTTTTTTTCTTTTTTCTAATTTTTCTAATTTTTTTCAATGATAAAAAAAAGAGAGAGAAAAAGAAGAAATTTAAAGAATTTCCGGGTGTCCTTCAATTTTAGATCCATATATTAGGTATACATATATTGTCAATATCAATAAATAAATTATTAATTATTAAATTAATAATTTAAATTGGTTTAATTTCCTAATTAAACCAATTTGCTTTCGGAGATGCTTGTGATCTGTCATTCAATGTTTATCTTGTCTTTCGACTTTTTTTTTCTTGGTTGGCCATATTGCAGGTAAATCACCGCTTCTGAATATACTACTCCACTGGTGAGCCTCGTAATAGTACTAGGCGGAAAGCATCACTCTGATCCAAGACAATAATTACAATGAAAAAATACATCACTACACTATTTATAATTATCTATCAAACTAATTCTATGACTTAAATTGAATTATTTTGAAAAATAAAATATAATTTCAAATACAAAAGGTATTGATCTTAAGGATAATTTATTGTATTTTCAAGGCTCGATTTTCAATTTTCTCAATTATTATTACTTTACAATATTATATGACTTGTTCAAATTTCTGATAGTATTGATAAATTCGTATTTTACTCTTAATTAAATTAATCTCATTAATAAATTTTAAATCATTTCTATTATTAACCATATCAGGATTCGAGTAAATAAATTTTCCATTGTCAAAAGTAATTTTTAAAGAATTTTGATTCTCATTATTGAATTTTGTGATATCTTGCTTAATCAATTCCCAAATACTATCATAATTTATTTTTATTGATAATTGTTTAATTAAATCCCATGGAGGAATATAGCCAACATTAAAGTTATTTAATTTATTGAAAATATAATCAATCTTTGCAATTAACAATTTACGACTGTTTGATAATTTTAAGTCATAGATATTTGTTAATGTTATCCAAGCTGAAGAATCTGAATAATTTTCAAAACAAAATTTCTCTATTCTAGTCATAGTGTAGTTTATAAGTTCTTGGTTTTGTTGTAATTGAATTAGCCAATTTATAAAACCCCAGGCATAATAGTTTCGCAGATGTACAGTACAGGATGCTAGTCCTACTGATAAATACCGCTGATAATCAATATTATCATTGCTATTATAATCTGTTATTATTAATTGGTATAATCTCCAAAGACTTGATGATTTATTAATTCTTTTAATATCACTAGTTAATAGAATTTCTAAATAATTTAATTCATTCTTGAAAAATTGCTCTTTATTTTCATCATTATTGTTAATTTTATTGAAGGTCTCATAATGTGCTAATATAACAGTATGATTTTCAGGCGATGTTAATAATAATCCCAAAGTAATTAGATATAATTTGCTGTCATTATTAACATAATTATCATTATCCAGTAAATATAATTGCTCAAATAGCTTATGGCATTCTATAAATATTTTGATTAAATCTTGTTTACTAATGAATATTTCAGTTTTACCATTTTCAGAGATTGAAATAATTTTTAATTTGGTTCCTTCTACTTTAGGAAAATCTTTTAACAATGATTCTGGAACTATCTGAAAATACTTTACATTTATTTTCTCAAATTTCAATGTATTATTCCAAAATTCTTCAATCAACATATTCAATCTCTTCAAGTCTATTCGATACTCAAGTAAGAAATTTCAATACAATAACTTATAACAGTTATTCATTTTACTTCTTTCAAGTTTTGCACTATTTTGAGATTTTCTGTAAATGCGAGTGTAGTTAGTAATAATATGATACATATTTTTTAAAATAGTCTATTTACTTACATATAATTAATGAATAATACAAAATGAATCTATTATATTATCTAAAGTATGCTATATATAATTAATTTTTAGAAGTTTCCATTTCAATGAAGTCAATCCGCTTTGATAATTTCCAAAGTAAATATTGAGAACTATGTCTAATAGTAGGAATACCAGAAAAACCAAAGCCTGGAGCATCAATAACTTCATCAGTTTCATGAGCATGGAATTTTAATTTGAAAGGCTTTAAATTATTTTTAATAATCTCATTTTCTTCTTTCTTTAAAGTTCTTCCCTTTTTAGTTCTCGTGTCAATTCTAGTTTCTTCGCCTTCTTTTTCTTCTTTTTCTTCACTATCTTCTTTTTTCGTCTCTTCGTCCAAACTATCAATAGTTCTTTTTCTACCAACTTTCAATAAACTTGATAACCCATGATAATTACTAGAAATTGAGATTCGTTGTGGTACGAATACTGGAGGAGATTTATACCAAACAAGAGGCAAATCATATTCAGTGACTTCATAATCTAATTCTTCTCTTTGCTTTTCTCTTTCTTGCAATTGTAAATAATAATTTTTGGTTTTGTATTTTCTTGGACCTTGGAAATCCGGAGCTAAAGTGTCTGGCACCACAACACCGTTAACGCTACTAATACTTGAAGATGTAAGTCCTAAATGACGAGCATTATTATCCATATCCAATTTAGAGATACTAGTGTTATATTTGGATATTCTATGATCACTGTTATTGAATAAAATGTCTTCAATTTCTGTCGGGAGTACATAAGTGTATTGAGTATTAAATGCTGTATATGGGCTACTAGCTTGATGCGGTATTACTGGTGGTGGCACTGCAGCAGCAATAGATTTTGCATTAGGAACTCTAATCATATTTTGATTAGCAAACATTGTATTGTTTTTGTCTGGAGCTCCATTGAAGATTGGGAAGTTTGGAACCATTATCGGTGGAATTCCAAGACCAGTTGGTAAAAAAGGAAGCAACCCACCTGAAGCTGACATCGCACCAGCAGTAGCAACAGATTGCAGGGGAGAATGTTCAAGTTTTGTTTGAATTTGAGAAGAATCACCAGCGACAATAGTTCTTTGTGATTTCTTGACATGTAGTGTTGGTGTTGCTGGAATACCATTAACAGATAATAAAGCTTGTGAATGCTTACTAGATGTAGAATTATTAGCAATAGTAAGTCTACTTTGAGGAATTCTAACATTAGTGACATTTTTCAAATTGTTAATTGATTTAGCACTATTATTCTTGTTAGGATTAGTAGATGAAGAATATTGACCTAAATCATCTTTTGCATCTGGAAGCCTCAAATAAACAGCACCAATAAGTGGTGGTGCATTAGGATGACCTAATTGTGGATCAGGAATTGGGTCATTAATTGAGGCATTTGGAGGTAGAAGATTTTTTATTGGAGACTCCACTTTATTCATGACTCTCAAATTTTTTAATGGGATTATTGGATCTTCAATGTGTCTAACTTCATCAGGAAGGCAAGCTTTCCAAGTTCTAATTTTATTGAATTGTTTATCAGTGTCATTATAACGGTACTCACAAACAAATAATGGCCCCTCATATTCAACACCAGGTTCACCTCTTTGATATCTAGTGAAATATGCTACATAACATTTACCAACAATTTCGTCAGCTAAATGATCACGGAATTGACCAGATTTACAGACTTCATTAGGATAAAATAAACGATCAACTCTATGAACAGTTTCTTCAGGTCTATAATACCAACAAACATTTATCCAACGTTTACCATCTTGAGTTTTCCAAATTCTGAAAAGTTGTGCAATAATTGGTTTTTGAATATTATTCGGATTATTGATAAGAATCCAGTCACCAATTTTATAAGTTTTATTATTAACTTCAATTTCATCAAGTGGAATTTTCAAATTTTGTAAACCATCAGGTGGTAAGAATGCTTCTTCAGGTTTGTTAATCTCTTCAGCAATATATTCTTGTGATTTTAACTGTAACAATAATGCATCATTGTACTGTTGAGTATTTGCAGGATAGTATTGCTTAGCATTATTGAAAACAAGGGCTAAGTCTTCAATGAAACTTTCAATGTTACGATATGATCTTTGTCTGATTTTAACTCTGATTAAATCAAAAGACATTGGTGTGGCAATTTTTTGATAATAATCATCAGCATCTTTTTGATCTGGAAGTTTATCAAATGAAGAATGAAGAAATTTACCTAAATTGTTTTTAACTTTTTTCAAAGCACGCATCACATTTTTAATTCTTTGTTCATGAGGACGATCAATAATTGGAGGTCTACTTCTTTTGCACCAAGCTTCATAAGTAAGTTCTGCACCAGGTACTAATCCATGATGATTCTTTCGACTTCTTTTAGAGCTTGATTTTTGACTACCAGTACTTGCTAGAGGATATCCATTAAATGGTGCAGTATAGCCTGACATTAATTGTTGCTGTTGAATATTATAAGCTAGTTGCTGCTGTTGCTGTGGTACCTGTGCTGTTAATGGCAGCTGCTGAAGTTGCTGCTGTTGCTGCTGAACGACTGCACTTACAGATTCTGGCTTGCTTTTTGGTGGTGGAGAAGGATCTGAATCGGTAGGTAACGAACCTAAATCAGGATAAATGATATTTTTGGCGTATTTATGGAAGTAATTTTTATCATCATTAACAGCATCTTTTAAAGGTTTGACAATTTTATTCAAAATATAATTTTCAAGAATGATTGCATATTTATAGATTTCACTATCTTTCAAATTATAAAATTTCGCATTCCAAACAATTTGCGCTAATTCTTCAATAAATTGATTAGGATGTGAATATTTACCTTTCTTAAGTCCTATTTTAATCATATGCAAAGATGTTGGTTTCTTAATCACTTTGTAATAATTAACAATATTACGATCCGGTAATGTATGGAATATTGGATAAATATGAAAACCTTGAGAATCTTTAAGATCGTATATTGGCTCAAAGAATGTTGATAATTTGGAGTTAAGCTCCAAATTTTCGGAAGTAACACCCGTTTTAGGAGCCATATTTTTTTTTTTATTTGATAGTATTTATTATAGTATTATTGATTTTCTTTTCTATATGAGGATTATCCTTCAATGATAAAAACAAATAATAAAAAAGGAAGATATGGATGTTAAAAATAGATAATATAAATAAGAAAATAATAAACTGTATGAAAAAAAAAAATAAAATTTTGAAATTTCGGTGGCTAGATTTTTTTTTTTCCTTTTTTTTCTTTTTTCTTTTTTTTTTGTTTTTTTTATTATATCCATATTGTTGGTATAAGTAAAGGTTATGATAATTTCTCCCTTAGAATTGGAGTACATTCCTTTTATAAATAATATTGAATTAATAGATAATACTTATATATATTTCATTACTACATGTTTAAAATAATTTACAATAATAATATTATCAGATAAAAAATAACTAAATAATTAAACGGCATATAAATTCATAAAAATCTAATATATCTTTTAATAAGATTATACTTTCATTACACAATCAGCATTTCACTTACAACTTTTTTTTTGTTTATAATGTAGTATCGGTTCCTGAGGTACTATAGCAACATAAGATACAAGATTATAATGTTATTAGCACTATAACTACAAGTATTACTATCAGCTTAATTCAGTGATTAACTAAAATTAATATTTTTATTCGGTTTAATTGTTGCCTTTTCATTTAAGTCGAACGGTTTACAATACAATTAATCAAAAATATATTTTATGTAAAGCTATATTTTATATGTTAGTGCTTATGTATAATTATAATATTTCTCCACATAAAAATATTCAACATGTTTTTCTTCCTATTCAATTCCTATCTTCCTCTCTATTTTATAATTGCTTAAAATGATTTAATATACATTATGAATTACCAAACAATCATTAATATTAATTATTAATAATGAAATTAATATGTTTTACATATTATTTTTTATTCTTCAGGAACTTTTTATATATTTGAAGACTTTCTTCATTTCAATTTTTTATTTTTCTTTTTTTTGTTGCTTTTTTTTGTTATTTTTCATTTTAGGAGTAACAATATTGACAATAACCAGTTACATGAAGATATATTGATATCAAATTTTAACTATATAAAGACGCCCCTAATGCATTACATATACATTTATTTCTACAGTTTGTACCAATAGTATCTATAGCAGTAAATTCTATACAAATTTTATTATTGCAAAGTCCTAATAGCTGACATGAACAATATGCATTCTATAAAACATGCATATATATAAATATATATATATATATTTATTTTTTTAAACTAACCCGCAAAGCGTCAATTTTTCTAAAAATGGAGTTAAATCTTCCTTTTTAATTTCAATAACTGAACTTTCAAAACTATCAATTCTAACTTTGGCACCTGTGGTATTAGCCATTTCTTGAAATGCAATTGTAAATGTATTCAATAAAGTTTTATCAAGATTAATAACCTCTTCTTCTTTATCTTCTGACTCTTCATCTTCTCCATCTCTATTATTTTTTTTCTTTGAAGGTTTCTTCCTACGTTTATTATTATGAAGTTTTGAAGCTTCTTGTGTTTTAGAGGCATTGCTCGTTCTTGGATATAACGGAGCCAAACCAATAACTAAATAAGTATCAATATTAGTATCTAATACTGCAAGCACTAAAGGCAATAAAGGTTGATAATCGATTTCTGATAATGATTCCAATATCCATTGACCTAATCTTGATAAATTTAATGGGTTATTATAGAAATTTAAATTTGGGATAGACTCATCTTTTAACACAACCAATCTGAAAACTCTTAAATTTTTAATTAGTTTCTTTTCCATGATCATCACACCAGTTCTAAATATTATTTGTTGATATTCTTTTGCAATTTCCAATCCTTGTTTGATTAAAGTTAAACCTTCAATTTTCTTTTTGGGGTTCTTATTACTAGTGATTTTTTCACTAGACAATGCATCCCAAGAATACCAGAAATTATTAACCCATTTTTTCTCTTTTTCAATTAATTTATTAGTTGTTTCTTCTTCATTATAATTATTATCATTATTATCATCATCATCATTATCACCGTCATCATTATTAGTATTATTGTTACTAATTTCCTTATGGCCGTCTTTACCTTCTTGACCTTGTTCTAATAAAGCTACAAGGGCTTCCACGTATTCACTAGCTGATAAAGAGCCTTTATAACCATAATTTCTAATGAACCCTTCTTTAATAATATCTTCTAAATCATAAAGCCCTAAATATTTTTTGAAAATTGAATTTAATTTCCTTTTGATTTCAATATCCATGTATAACCAATTTTGATTAGCTATCGGTAAACTGATCCCCATTTTCGCAAACATTTTATTTAATTTTTTACGACCTTCTTCTTGCCAAAGTAATAATTTTGAATTGACTAAATTCGAATAGAAGAAACTGTTATACAAAGACCAATGTCTCAATAAAAACAAATAATAATCATTACCTATAGTAATTGTTGATAATTCATTACCTTTCCTAGGCCCACCTCCACTACCGACACCACCTCCACTACTTTTCAATTCAGGAACAATTCTTGTAACTTCATCTCTTAATAATGGATAAAGCTGTTTGTAGACATGAGGATATTTATAATCCAACGATTTAGTACCAATAATAGCTAGCCATAAAACATCAAGAGTCTCCAGCGGCTCTTCTATTAATGATGATAACATCGAATATATTTGCACTGTTATTGATGTAATAACTGTTGAACCTTGCCCGTAATAACCTTCCAAAATAGTTTCACATTTATTAAGAATCTCATCCTGCTTTCTTTTTTTACTATTTTCTTCATTTTCAATTTCGTTTTCTTCATTTTCTTCATCACTATTAATAATAGCTTCAGTCTCATTATCATTGTGACTATAACTATCTTGATCATATTCAGGCCGATTATATTCTTCTTCCAAATCTAATAATCTATAATAGGCATCTTTTTCTTCTTTTAAATCTTCGTCAATCTGTCCATCATCTAAACAAACAACCATGTTAGATCTAAAAATATTTTCAAGATTCCAAGGCCTTTGTCCATCAATAACATAAATTTTTCTTTCTTCCTGTCCTTCGTCAACAATATCAAAAAATGCTTCTAAATCAATCAGGGACCCACAGCCAATGAGAATAACATTAGTGACAGTCAGTTCTAATCTGTTATAGTGACTTTTCAAGCTGGAAAATCCCACAACTGGAATTAATTGAAAAGGAATTAATTGTTTCTTGAATAGTATAGTCAATATTTTAGCTCCACATAAAGCATCGATATTTAAACATGAGGTATATATCACTAATTTACAAGTAGAATGTGACAATGAAGTTTTCTTAATCTCTTGAAATGCATCAGCAAATTGTGTTGGATTTATATACATATTAATTTTCTTATTATTTATTATGATGATGATGAAATATTGTATTATATTTATGTGTTCTCTTAATAAATAGAGAACGCGATTCGATTGTTGATATAAAATAATTTTTTTTTTTATTTTTTTTTATTTTTTTCGAATGAGATTTTTCTTTAACGCGTCTAGACATTATGAATAAATGGTTCCATTTTGACGGTTCGATAAAAACGAAGAGAAATTTCAAATTCCAAAAGAAAAAATTCCAAAAAAGAAAAAAAAACAAAAAAAAAACAAAATGCCCATAAAACTACTATTATTATGTAATAAATTACATTTAGTACTATTACTACTAAAACTATCATTTTTAATATTGATACATCTTTCATTTTTTTTTTTTTTTGGCTTAATTTTTTATTATTTTTTTTTTGTTTTTTGCTGTTGTTTTTTTTTTTTTTGGCAAAAAGTTTTTTTTATATTAGTAGCGTTCAATCATTTATATTATTATTCTTCGATCTGCTATTCTGTGACGTTATTTTTTGTTGTTGTGGTTATTTGGAGGTACTCTATGTTTTAGACTGAAAAATAAAGTCACACATCCTAAAAGAAAAGAAAAAAGGAAAATTTAAATACAATCAATCAATAAGATAATTTTCAGCGGGAAGCTATAATTTGAAGGAACATTACCATATATATATACATATATATATCAACTGTCATTAACTAATAGTTATAAATAAATAAGAGAGAAAATGTCTGGAAGAAAGACATTGCCAGGATCTAGAAATGCTATACTGACTCCGATGATAATGGAACATAAAATAAATCCATTGGATGAAGTGACATTTCCTCCTTGTAAACATTTAGTCAAACTTTTAGATTCTGCCGCTAAAGATTCTGTGATAAAGAATTATAATTTAGCCATCAAGATTTCAATATTAGCGAATCCTCGGCCTGGGTTGAGTTATACAGAGTTAAATGGCGGTGGTGGTACTAAGAATGGGAAAATAACAAAACCAATACCTATAAGTAACAAAAAATTATTAAAATTAAGATCAAATTCACTTAAGTGTTCTAATTGTGATCATAATTTGCTGGTGAATTTGATTTGTTTACAATGTCCCCATGTTGGTTGTTTTGATAATCATCATGCTACGAAACATTCTCAAACTGCTAATCATGTTTTTGCCATATCTACTTTAGGTGAAGTTTATTGTTTCAGGTGTAATGATTATGTGTCTAACCCAATATTAGAGAAAGTCAGAATCTCAGCGATTCAAAATTCAAATAGATTGGATTCAGCCCCGGGGATGCCAATTTATCCCTATTCGAAAGATTTATCGGTTGAATCTAGAAAGTTCATAGAAGAAAACTCTACAATTCCTACTTACAAAGCATCGACAGGCCTCAGGGGGTTTGTCAATATGGGGGCCACATGCTACATGTCAACTATTATTCAAACTTTCATTCATAATCCTTTAGTTCGTGAACATTTTTTAAGTGGTAAACATATAAATTGTTTGAAGAGACAACAAAATGACGATACTTGTGTGACTTGTAGAATAGATGATGTATTTGTTGATTTTTATACGTCAAATTCTGTCGCTGGTTATGGATTAACTGATTTCTTGTCAACATGTTGGAAGATTAATAAATCATTAGCAGGCTATTCACAACAAGATGCACATGAATTTTGGCAATTTATCCTTGGTGAATTCCATAAATCTTATGTGATTAATAACAAGCAAGAGAATGATCTTAATGCCCATGTTAATGTCAATAAACATAAAAGATCATCATCAATATCTATCGGGGCAATCACTAAATGTGAATGCATCACCCATAGAATGTTCTCTGGAGAACTACAAAGTTCAATTAAATGTAATAAATGTTCCAGTGTGAATAAAACTGTTGATCCGATGATTGATTTATTATTAGAAATTCAAAATAAAGCAAGTAATTCTTCAACACCTAATAGTAGTGGATCTTCTATCAATAAGAATTCATCAGCATTTAAAACTTTGGATGATTGCTTAGAATGGTTCACTAAACCAGAAGATTTGGAGACTAATTATAACTGTACTGTATGTGATACCAAAACATCAGCATCGAAAAAATTATCAATTAAAAAATTAGGGCCAGTATTAACAATCCAATTGAAAAGATTTGAACATTTACTGAATGGCCAATCAATAAAATTAGAAAATCCAATAGAATTCCCAATAATTTTGGACATGTCAAAATATTTCACTAATTCAACATCGGAAAGTTCCCAACCTGGTGAATTAACTTATGAATTATTTGCAATTGTTTGCCATAAAGGTCAAGTGAACACTGGTCATTATATATGTATTATTAAAAGCCGAAATGGTGAATGGTTTAAATTCGATGATTCTATGGTAACTTTAATTTCTCAAAAAGAAGCATTATCTACAAGAGCTTATTTACTATTTTACATCAAACATCAATTCCCTTAAACATGATACTACTAATAATAGAATCATTTATTTATAAATATTTTATAATAATAATAATAAAAAAGAAAAGAAAAAACTTAAGTTTCTTTTTTTATATATCAATTTATATATCTAAAGTATCATTTTTTTCTTTTTTTACTAACGTTATTGTTGAATGTAATTAATTGAAATCTCTTTTTTGCCGCAATTAAGAAAAAAAAATATTGGTCATTATTATATGGACATGCCTTTTTTTGATCTTACAGCCTCAATATGATTTTTTTCTGTCTCCTCGTCAAAGAAATTCTATAACAAGAAATGAAAAAATGAAAAAGTTGGCGAAAATTGAAAAAAAAAAAAAAAAAAAAAAAAAAAAAAAAAAAAAAAAAAGTAAAAAAAAAAAAAAAGGAGAAAAATTAAAAGTTGCCTCCGAAATATTTAAAATATTTGATGAAATCCACTATTTTCTTTTCTTTTGCTGCTTGAAAGTTTTCAATTGATATTTATATAAAATTAAAATAATTATATATTATATTATAAACATGAATATTGTTAAATTGCAAGTAAGTTTTTTATCATAACAGCAATTCTCAGAAAATATCAGAATTATTATTACGATTTATATATATCTGGGGTTGTCATTGTTCTATTTGCAGTACCGATTAAATTTTACTAACATTTTTTTTTTGTTAATTAGAAAAAATTCCCAGTTCTTCAACAACAAGATCTTTTCGATATTATTGATAGATTTAGAAAAATTGATTTAGATGATCAAGGATGGATCGATAAACAAAAAGTGATTGAAGAAGTATCTAAATCTGGAACAGATTCTTATGATAACGTCCGTCAAACTTTAAAACAAGTTGATGTTGATTCTTCTGGTCATGTTGATTTAGATGATTTTGTTGAATTACATGCAAAATTGAAAGAATCTAAAAGTGATCCTGCTGGCGGTGCTCCTAGTGCTGCCGGCGGGTCCCTTAGACCTCCAATTGGTTTAGTTCATAAGGGTAAAGGTGCCAATGCCAAAATTATTGTTTCTAGTAGTTCTGGTACCCAGCATACTATAAATGAAGAAGAAAGAACCGAATTCACTAAGCATATAAATAGTGTATTGGCTGGTGTGCCAGGAATATCTGACAGATTACCTTTTCCGACTGATACTTTCCAAGTGTTTGATGAATGCCGTGACGGGCTCGTTCTTTCTGGCTTAATCAATGATTCTGTACCAGACACTATTGATACCAGAGTTCTTAACTGGCCTAGAGCTGGTAAAGCTTTAAATAAATTCACTATGGGTGAAAATGCTAATATTGTCATTAATTCTGCTAAAGCTATTGGTTGTGTGGTTGTCAATATTCACCCAGAAGATATTATTGAAGGTACTGAACATTTAATCTTAGGGTTAATTTGGCAAATTATTAGACGTGGTCTTTTATCTAAGATTGATATTAAATACCATCCTGAACTTTATCGTTTATTGGAAGATGGTGAAGAATTAGATCAATTTTTAAGATTATCACCAGAAAAAATTTTAATTAGATGGTTCAATTATCACTTAAAACAAGCTGGATGGCATAGAACTGTCACTAATTTCAGCAAAGATGTTAGTGATGGTGAAAATTATACTGTTTTATTAAATCAATTAGATCCACAATTATGTTCTTTGCAACCTTTACAAACTACTAATTTATTAAATAGAGCTGAACAAGTGTTAAACAATGCGGAGAAATTAAATGCTAGAAAATATTTGACTGCCACCGCTTTAGTGGCTGGTAACCCAAAATTAAATTTAGCATTTGTAGCGCATTTATTCAACACTCATCCAGGCCTAGATCCAATTGAAGAAGATGAAAAACCAGAAATTGAAGAATTTGATGCAGAGGGTGAACGTGAGGCTAGAGTGTTTACTCTTTGGTTAAATTCTTTAGATGTTTCATCCCCAGTGGTCAATTTATTCGAAGATGTTAAAGATGGTACTATCTTATTAGAAGCCTTTGAAAAAGTGTTACCAGGGTCTGTTAATCCAAGATACATTAATAAGAGACCAACTAATGGTAAAGAATTATTAAGATTTAAAGCTTTAGAAAATACTAATTATGCAGTTGAAGTTGGTAAGGCTAACCATTTCTCATTGGTTGGTATTGAAGGCTCAGATATTCTAGACTCTAACAAATTATTAACTTTAGCACTCGTATGGCAATTAATGAGAAGAAATGTGATTCAAACATTAAGTCAATTAGCTAAAAATGGTAAAGAATTAACTGATGCTGATATTTTGAACTGGAGTAACCAAATGGTCGCCAAGAGCGGTAGAGGTACTCCAAGAATTAGATCTTTCAGTGATCCATCTTTATCCAATGGTATTTATCTATTAGATATTCTTCATGCTCTTAAACCAGGCTATGTTGATTATAATTTAGTCACTCCAGGTACTACAGAAGATGAAAGATACGCTAATGCTAGATTAGCTATTTCTATTGCTAGAAAATTAGGTGCTTTAATTTGGTTAGTACCTGAAGATATTAATGAAGTTCGTCCAAGACTTATATTAACTTTTGTTGGTTCTTTAATGTCTTTAACTGTTTAAACAAAATTATATGTATTATTTCAAATGAATAAATAACTCAAAAATATTTCTTTCTCCTTTCACTACAAAATAAGATAATACAAAAATGTAATGTAATATATTCATTAAAACACGGCAGATTTGAACTGAAAATCTATTTATATATATAGATATATAGATATAGCTATATATAAAGCAAGGGGATGACATTAAGATACAAAAAGATAAATGAAAAAAGCAACAAAAAATGAAAATACATCCATACAGAATGAATGATACAAAGGATTATGTGATTATAATGAGATGAGAATACTAGAGAAAATAATACCCATGATTATGGTTAAGTGTATTGAATTACTTGAAGAAGCAACATTGCTACTAGAAGAGTTACCAGAACTACTACTGCTACTTCCATCAGAAGAAGATCCAGAAGTAGTCAAAAGAGTAGTTTCGGTAATAGAATCAGTAGCAGCGGTTATAGTACTGGTAGTGTTATCACTAATATCAGTTGTGGTAACAGCAGCCACACTAGTGACGGTGTTACTGGATATAGGGACAATATCAGAATCAGTGTAAGCTTTATGGACGGTACTGGTCACAGAAGGAGCAAGGAACGATAAAACATAAGTCTTGCCGTTATAAACCGTACTAAGATAAGATTCAGTAGTAACTGTTATGACTAAACCTTCACTTGACCAAGTATAAAGGAAACCTGAGACTAAAGCATTTAAAAAGAGAATAATGTTGAAAAAAGTAGTAGTGAATTGCATTTTTAATATTATTGAAAGTGGAAAATAGATATTTTTGTTAAATGTTGTGAGGCTAAATAAAATTGAGATCTATATATAAAGATTATAAAATAAAAGTAAAAAGTTATGAATAAGCTAAATAAGTATTTTTACAATAAGTTTTATGGATTATGGAAATTGACAGATATTTATATATTATGATCAAAAAAAAAAGTCGAAGGAAAAGTTAATAATATAAAATAACATTCTTTCATAGTAATTAGGATAAAAGGGTTGAACGTCCCTAAGTGGATGATCAGTACAGAAGTAGATTACACAATAAAATATTATTATTCCATGTTTTATCATTCTCTGGGTATATTATTGTTATTTAAAATAGTTTGGTACTTCAGGTACGAAAATAAATAAGGAAATTCTAAAATTAATTAAAAGAAATTGTGCTAAAAATTGAAAAAAATGCGTAAAAACGTACAATAGAAATTCCATTGTATAAAATGAAAAAAGAAATTATACAATAGGAGTGGATGTACCTAGTATAATGTAATTAAGAATTCTGAGTAATAAGAAGAGAGAAAATGATATTTTGGAGGGCAAATATAAAGCTTATTCTTCTAAAGATTTAGTCGAAATGGGTGATAAGAATCAGTGTGTTGTATTTATGGGAGTAAAAGACATATATATATATCCTTCGGTAGATAACATCAAATAATAAAATCAAATAATAAAAGCGAATAAGAATGTATATATTAGGTCAGAAAGAAAGAGAATAATATATTGTGTGACACTTTAAGGTGCAAAGAAAGATATTTATAACTAACTAATGGATGATAATGAATGATACTGCCTTATACAAAAGCAAAATTTAAACCTTCCAATCATTTGAAGAAAATGGATTTTGCTTTTTAGTTCCTAAAATAAATAAAAAATTTCCATTTTTTGTACCTTGCAGATTTTAATCCATTTTCTGAAACGGAATGACGCTAAATATATGATAATAATTAATTTCATTATTATTTACCGTTATATTTGTTATTAGAGAAGTAATTATTATTATAGGAAAACATTTTTACAAAAGGAGAAAATGCCAATATTTGATTATACGCAATATTGTAAGAAGTAACAAGGATAATAAGAAAGAAAGAAAAAAAAGAAAGAAACCATTTCTTTGTATCTATACAAACAATATATTATGTTATAACATAAACCTCATACGAAACAAGAAACAAACAAAAAAAAAAAAAGCAAAACATTCAATCAAAGAAATCGTCATCATTATCGTCATCATTATCATTAGAAGCCCTTATTGATTTTTTAACAAATCTTAATCTATGTGAATCCTTCAAATCCTCATCTTCTTCTTCGTTAATCACTAATCTAGAATCAGTTTCTTTAACAGCACCTATATCGACCATTACTTTTTCTAAGTCTTTTATAGTTGTAGCATTACCCCCTAATTGGGTTAAAGTTATATATTGTTTTACAACATCACCTTTATGATAAATTAAAATAGTTGGACAGTTCTCCTCAGGATAATTTTCAATGGCTCTACTACCAGGAATTTCCACAAATTTATACTCAGGGAATTTTCTAGCCAATTGAATGAACAATTCTGCCAATAATCTTGATTGTAATTTAGAATGTAATGATAAATGAACAAATACAAATAATTCTTCATCTTTTTCACTAGGTTCTGTGATATCTTGTTTATATTCTGGTTTGGATACTGGGAAAACCATTCCATATTTAGCCTTGCTAGCAAGTTTTTGAATTTCATTTATTCTCTTTTGTTTATATTCATTTAAAAAATCTTCATCTTCTTCACCTTCTAATTCATCTAACTCATCTAAAGTTTTATGTTCTAACCTGTTATCATGTTGCTTTTGAACTGCTTCTGCTAATGCTTCTTCTAATTGTTCACTTGGAGATGGTGGTCTTGGTGGTAATACCCCCTTTTCCCTTAAGATATCATTCCACTCAGTATCTTCAGTTGGATCTACCTGCACTTCCATTTTCAAAAAAAAAAAAAAACTAGCTAACTAATTGTTTGATATATTGATATTTGTTTGATCTCCAATAATTTATTACCGCAATGGCAAAAATTATTAAAATGCTCTAACTTGAAAAAAAACTTGAGGACAAAAATTTTTTTTTTTTCTCCAGCAACAAAAAGTTTCGTTACCACCTAGCTGGCTACTTTTTTTTTTTTTTTTTAATTGCAATATATTTATTATATTATTAATATAGATTTACAAATGTGATATGCTACAAAACGTAATAAGAAGAAAAAAGCATTTATCATATATTATAAGAGAATCATTATTTATTAGACTTTTTGGTGGAAGCACCAGCACCGCCTGCTGTTGTTGCTGTTAAATCATTACTATTAAATTTTTCCTTAGAAGTAATAGCCATTAATTTATCAAAAATTATTGACGGCTGTTGATTGAGAACCACTGAAGTATTATTTGGAGCCAAAGTACCACCAGGAGTATTAAGTAATGCCCCAGAAGGTGTAGCTGTAGCAGAATTTGGAGTTAATCCACGTCTTTTCATTAAAGAAGATATTTGTAACGTACTATTATTACTGAAAGACGAAGATAAATTAGAACTACTTTTACTACTGATATTCCCAATATTCTTCCCATCAATGAAATCAGGACTATCATTATTGGCACTGCCATTATTATTGTCATTTTTCTTTCTCTTTTTATCAAGTTTTTCAAGTTGTGCTTCCAAATCTTTAATATTATTATTTATTTCCGATATTTGATATTGATAGCCAGAAGACAATGTGAAATTATTCAATTCTAAAAGAATTTCAAAAGATTTTTTGAATGAAAAAATTGATGTGAGCAATCTTGAGTTAATAATGTCATAAATGTAAGGAGCCATGTATACATTAGGACCAATGATATAATAAGTACTTAGCACATGAGCTTCAAATATATCATTACCAAATCGGTTCTGTTTTCTGATAACCCAAAAATCAGGATCCCTCACATAGGCAATCATGAATTCAATACCTTTCATTTTCCTAAGTTGTTCAATAAAAAACGGATGTGACTGTGGAACGTTTTGTAAATTAAATTGCATGTCAACATTAAACTGTGATTGCATTTTCAACACTTGATTATTAGAACTTCTATCGAAAAATGGTGATTGCGAAAAATAATCTAATACGTTTGCTGTATTTAATCCACATGTTTGAATCCATTCTGGTGATGACCATTGTACTTCATCTAAAGGTGTAGCTTCAGTCATATTCTATTTCACTTATTTTTCTATTGATATTTGTTTATTATTCTATATCTATAATATTCAACAACTATATTTTTATTTATTTATTCATGTATTATTTATTTTTTCCTAGGCTCCCTTTTCAAATTTTACAATTTTCCCTGTAATTAGAGAAAAATAATGATGTACTAATGAATGTAAGGATGTTATAAAAAAGATCAAAACAAAAAGTAAAATATTGAAAAAATATTGAAAAATTCAATATTGAAAAGAAAAAAATTTTTTGCATTATGTTCATGTCAAAAGAGATATTAAACGAAGGATCATATTTTAAACAAAGCACACATAATATTTAATATTGATACACAATAATGTTCAAAAATATTGTTAGAATAAATACTGTTAAACAGTTTTCATCAAGTTCGTTGAAATATTACGCACAGCAGCCATTAAACATCCCAGAGCCAACTAAATCAGTTCCCGATGTTGAAACATTTTTAACCAAGATTGGTAGAGGAGCTAATGAACATTTAGAACATTTCGAAAATTGGGAATCGTTATTTAAAATATCTAGTAAAGAATTGAAAGAAAAGGGAATTGATACTAATTTAAGACGTTATATATTAAACTGGAGATATAAATTCTCAGTGACAAATGGTGATATACAAATTAAAGAAATTAAGCAAGGTAAAAAACTTCATGGTGGTGAAAGAAAGAGAAAAGAATTCTTAGCTAAAAAGAGAATTGTTGATAGAAATGCTGCTAGAGAAAGAGCTGCCAGTTTAGAGCAAGAAAACTAGTTTTTCTCATATACTATATACATACATATCTCTTTGCTTTAGAAAAATAAATAATATCACCTCTTGTATAAATATAAAATACTTTACACTATCTTACTGTTATTGTTGTAATAATTTTTTGTCATAAGAATTTTCTTGTATAATTAAGAAAATATTAGGTTATTATTAAATATATATAAATATATATATATAAGATAAAATAAGGCACATTATACTTAATTAGCTTTAGAGAAGTATTCTTTGGAGCCTTTAACAGTTGGTTTAATAGTATCAGCACCTTCAGTCCAGTTAGCTGGACAAACTTCACCGTATTTTTCAGTGAATTGGAAAGCTTCTAATAATCTATAAGTTTCATCAACATTTCTACCAACTGGTAAATCATTAATGGTAATTTGTCTAAGGGTACCTTTTGGATCAATGAGGAAAATACCTCTTAAAGCGACACCTTCTTCTTCAATTAAGACACCGTAATCTCTGGATAAAGAGTGGTTAGTATCAGCAATTAAAGGAATGTTAACTGGACCTAAACCACCTTCTTTTCTTGGAACATTAGTCCAGGCTAAGTGAGTGTATTCAGAGTCAGTAGAAGCGAATAAAACAACAGCATCCTTAGCAGCAAATTTCTTGACAGCGTCAGAGTAAGCAATGATTTCAGTTGGACAAACAAAAGTGAAAGCTAATGGGATGAAGGCAAGAATGACCCATTTACCCTTGTAATCATCTAAAGAAACAGTTTGAAAGGCACCATCAACGACAGCAGTCTTGGTGAATTTTGGAGCTGGTTTTTGAATAATAGCGACCATTATGAAATTATTTATGAAATTATTTATATTTATATAAAAAGAGTTTTTTGATTAAGAGTCAATTGAGTGTCAATGTTGTCTTAAAGATATATAAAAGTGAAAAAAAAGAAAAAAAAAAGAAAAAACAAACAAAATTTCAAAATTATAAGTAAAATATTAAAAATGCTGAAAGTGTAGGGGATTGAATGATTTAAATATTAATTTTTAGGGGGGAGTTCAACACTTTTTTCTTTGAATTCTTTTATTTTTGCTCGTGTTTTTCGGATTTCTTATTTGTTCTAGTGCTTTCTTATTATTAATAAAACTGATTTAATTGCTAAATACACCTCCTAAACTGTGGAGTTTAGTCTAGTAAAGAACCCACCCTGTATATAGGCAAGCCGAGCGGGCTTACGAAAACTAACTATTTATTTAATATTATTGATTATTTTATTATTTATTTATTTAGAACTATATATATTATTAATCCAAGAAATCTATTTCTAGATTCGTTGTTATTTCTTTATTACTAATATTAATCTTTATTGGCAATTCACCTTTCTCTTTCTCTTTCTCTTTCTCTTGTAACACATTATTATCATTATTATTATTATGACTATTTTTATTTAAATTTTCTTTATTCTCTCTTATATTATTGTCTAAATCATCAAATTGTATTGATTCTATTGTTGTTTCAATTATTGGTAATTGTGGTGTCCCAGGTTCACTGATTTCAATGATTTCATCTCTTCTTAATTCTAACAATGTTTCAATATTCCCTTCTTCTAATTCTAGTTCTAGGTCATTGTTTGTATTAGTTTTTATTAGTGTTGAAGATTTATCGTCATTTGTGCTAGTGTTAATTACTTGAAATGGATTTTTTTGACTATCATCAATAATCAAGGATGGAGAATATAATGATATGCAATTGGATGATTGTGTATAGAAACAATTACTGTGCTGACCATAATTATTATTGTTTATACCAGTACTGATTTCAACATCTAAAGAATTATTATTATTAATTTCTTCAACTTCTTCATCTATTGTATCCATACTATTGTTGGCATAATTGTTGTAAGGAAAAATTGGAATTGGTTTAGTTTTATTATGTTTAATGAAAATGCTATTCAATTTAGCATACATTTTTTTCGAAATATCTAATGATTCTTTTGTACCATTAGTTTGAATGATTTTATTAATATTATAATTTAAGCTTGGAATTTTATTATTAATTTGGTGACATTGATTATTATTATCACAATTTTTATGATTTTTAATTAATAAGTTTGTTAATTTTTCAAAGATTAAATTACTTTCGATATTTTCAGCATTAGTATTAATATTTTCAAATAACACTAATAACTCCATCAAATAATCACCATCACAAGAACAATCACCAATAGCAAATTTCAAAAAGTTAATGATTTTAATTGTCATTGAATTATAAGGATGATCACACATAAATGTACCTAATAATAAATCACAAC
This sequence comes from Saccharomycopsis selenospora, assembly GCA_030583325.1. Classification (NCBI taxonomy): domain Eukaryota; kingdom Fungi; phylum Ascomycota; class Saccharomycetes; order Ascoideales; family Saccharomycopsidaceae; genus Saccharomycopsis; species Saccharomycopsis selenospora. The sequence continues at coordinate 94,499 of JAJMHY010000044.1, read as the reverse complement.
ACCAATTAAATATAGTTTCCTTAGATTGGACAACAATATTATTATTATGAGCTAATGGAGATTCATAATTATAAGTCCAGTGAACCCAAATATATTGCATAAACATGTTAATAAATTTTTCAGTTAAAATTGTATTAAAATCTAATAATATGTCAAATATTACACCATGAGACATTATGCTATCGATTAATTGGTTGAATTGCATTGAAAATATAGTTGAACTATTTGACTGCTTGAAGCCATTGATTCCTAATTGAACAAGCTTCATAATCATTAAATTTTGAGTTATATAGTCATTCTTATTCGAAGAATTTTTTTTTCCATCAATTAAAACACTAAAAACTTCTTGAAGTTCAGATTCAATTCTAAAATTGGAATAATGAAGGGCATTTTTAGTAATTGCTGGCAATAATAAAATATCTGGTTTATTGAGCATAATATCGTTAAAAGTTTTAGGTAACTCTAAATTAATGTTATCAATTTCATTAACTATTTTATTAAACTCATCTTCGCTTAAATAGAAAAAACTTTTTTGAGGAATTAAATCAGTTAATTCTTCACTGTTTAAAGTAATTTTCCCACTACTGAAATTCCCACTGTTTTGAGCTACTGATGATGGATTATTCTTAGATACTTTGGAATTTTCTTTTTCTAAGGAATGTAGCAAATGTACGGAATCATTAATTGAATTAGCATTAACGGCTTTAATAGCATAATTAATTGATGAATCATCAAGACTAATTGGAGAAATTTCATTAATATCAGCAGTATAACCATTGATAATTACATTTCCAGTATCATTATATTCTTCACAACCTTGTGCACCAATACAATTATTTTTTACAGTACCACTATTTTGAACTTTGTAAATTTCTTCTAATAGAATTTCTTCTTGTTTAAGTTCATTTCTACCTTGAATATATTCTCTAATTAAATAAATAATCGCTGTTAAAATTGAAAACCCAATACATAACAATGTGAAGTAAATTGCCGTTTTAACCAAAGGGGTAAAAGATTCTTGAAAATAGTTACTCACTTTATCAACTGATCCTTTAAAATCTTGTATCGTAAAAGAGCCGGTACTGTCAGTAGTTATTTGGCCATTATTATAGCTTTCTAAATTATTCATTCCCGGTAAAGTACGTTTCATTAGCTTATAGCTAATCCATAAAGGATAAATGATCGGAGCCATACTGAATCGTCTCGTTTTCCTCTTAGAATTATACTCTTTCTTTCTTTTTGTTTTGTTTTTTTGTGTGGGACTTTCTATGGTAGTATACTTTTAACGTTAACGTTAATAAAGATATATATGTCTCTTTTTTTTTTTTTTGTTTGTTAGTTCCTTGGTAAATGATAGATAATTAGTTTCAAAAAGGTTGTATTAGTTCGTGTAAGATGATGATGAGGTAAAATTAAAGGAAAAAAATTCTTTGGTTGTGCAACACAAAGAAGAATTTTAACACTCTTTTGTTTGAGACTATTACACAAACCAAACGAATTAAACTAAAAAAAGTAGGAAATCATTGTATAATGGCTCTCTGAAAGAAGTCTTGCAGAGATTGAGACACAGAAATAGAGGAACTTAGAAAGAATCATTGCAAATGCAAATGCAAATGGATTGTTTGCATGCATGCAATATCATGTATGCTAATGCATACAGTTTTAGACGACGGAAATGCTGTCAAAATACAAAAATTTTTTTTTTTTTATTGGGCGCGGCGGTTTATAAATATTTACTCTTTTTTTGCAAAATAGTTTTCCCGCTCTGACAAAAAAACTATTGACGATATTATATAAAGAATTTGGATGTAATATTATGAAAAGTATAGGGATAATAGAAAAGGAAAAGAAATAATTAGTTTGTAGAAAGAAATAAAACAGAAGTATAATAGTTAATAAGCAAAAGGGTTAAATTAAACAAAAGGCTGGTTGAAGGTTAGATCCCTAGTGTAAAAGTCTTAATCCAAAAAATTAAACGTTTTTAAAGATCGTTTAAGTATTCATCATTCTAATTCTACTCCTCACACCACAAGAAATTTATTTTATACTACTACTACTATAGAAAGTTAGTGATTAGGAATATCGTGAAATTTCATCGTCTTTTAATACATACTAATTTAAATTAGATTTACTTTCTATTCGTCTAAAAAAATTTTTTTCATCTTTACTGTATAGTAACATAACTTTTTTGTTTTTTGTTTTTGTATATATAAATAAAAGGTAAAATCATGTATAAAGCCTCTTTTTGTTTTTCTGTATTTTTCTGAAGTCAAGATTTATCATATCAAGTATTTTAAATATACAGAAAATTTTGAAAGCATATAGTATCCAACGACAAAGGAAATATACTCATTCTTTTCTTTCTCTTTTTCACAAATATCAATACCAATAAATAATAATGAAGTTCGCATTTTCTATATTACCATTGATTGCATCAACTTTTGCTGCCGTTGCAATTACTCAAATAGGTGATGGTCAAATCCAAGCTACTACTGCCACTAGTAGTACCAGTAGTATTGTTCAAGTTGTCACACAAATAGGTGATGGTCAAATTCAAGCTACCACTAGCACTCCATCAACTTCAAGTTCTACTACTGCTTACACTACTACTTACGCTTATTCTACTGTTCAAGTGGTCACCCAAATAAGTGATGGTCAAATTCAAGCTACTACTAGTACTACTTGTACTGGTACTGTGTCAATTGCTTCAGTTGTTGCAGTTTCTCAAATAAGTGATGGTCAAATTCAAGCTACAACTGGTTCGGTTAGAACTGTTTCCACTATTAGAGATAGTATTAGTTACACAATCTCTGGATCAAGCACTGTCTCTGGTGATTTATCAGGTACTTTAGTCACTTTAACTACTACTAATGCTAATGGTGTCACAGTTACTGTTATTGGTAGTGCCGTTGTCACTGCTACTGATGGATCCGTTAGTATTGGTACTGATAGATCTAGTAGTTCTGGGGTTAAAACTGTTATTACTACCAGTGATGGTAGTATTGTCACACAGCTTGTCGCTGGTGCTCAATCCTTAGAAATCAGTTATAATTCAATGTTATTTGCAGCATTATTCTGTCTTGTCACTTTATTCAACGTTGTTTATATTTAAGCGTTGTATACATTCTCTATTTTTTTCGTTCATTTTCCTTTTATTATAGTTTTATTCTTACATTTTATAGCATTTATATATTAGCATCATATCATTTCCATTTTTTTTCCATATTTCATCATTTTTTAATTAATCTCTTTAGCATTTTTCTTTTCATTTTATTATGTAATAAATCTTGAGTATCCATTCCAAATATTATTATATTTGTAAGGAATACATACTATTCCATTTTTCAAGATATTCAAAATTAGACAATCAGTCGACGTAATAAAAATTTTTAATACATGAAATACTTTATACTTTAATCATGTTAATAACACAATAATAAAAAATAAATTATTAATTAGAATACTAGAATATACATATATACATATATGTAAATAATATAACAAGCAAAAGGGTGTAAATTAAAAGGAGTTGAGTCATTAGAGAATTGCTTTTTTTCTTCTGTTAGAATAACGAGAAATATGTAGCAAATTGTAAGTAAAAAATATAATATAATATAAGTGATCGAAGTATAATATAGACAATTAAGTGATTAGTTTATAATGTAGAGGAAATGTCATTATTTGCGTCTAGCGACTACAAACAATTCTAATTAAGAGGCTTATGTCTTTCAGTAGAGTGGACAGCTAAATAATATTTAGCCATTTCATAACCAGTCCAACTAATAGCAGTAGCAGGAATATTAGAAACAACTCTAGCTTCTAAACCTTTAGTAAAACCTAATAAGCCATTACGACGATAAATATATCGAGCAGCTTCCAAAAATGTATTAATATTAGTCTTTTGAATAGAAGAATGATGGATATTTCTTGAAGGGATTGGTTGTTGAATTAAACCAGCAGTTTCATTTAAAGGATTACCATTGTTATGATGATGAATCATGATATTAGCAAGTTTTCCCGCTGGAGTAGAACCAGCAGCAGCTTCACCACTATTTGCAACGGCGTTAGCAGCACCAGAAGAAGCATCAATATGATGATGACCATTAGCACTACTTACTATTAAAGATTTTGAAAAATTGTGAGTTTGAAGAACAGTTTTAACGCAGTCAAGTGGAGTAGTAATAGCACTGGCAATACCACCAGCGAGACCACCAGATATGCAATGAACAAAAGAATTATGAGTGTGGTTAGGATTTAAGAAATTAGTCATGGATTCATAGACTAAGAAATTAGTAGAATGGAATGGAACAGTCATTAAAATAGTAGTAGGATAAGAATAATAAAAGGACCGTATACCTTCTTTATGATAAATGGTTTTGAAAGTATTGAAGATTGTAGAATATTGAGAGGAGATTCTGCCATTATTTAAACTTCTAAAAGAAGAATTCAATTGCATTCTTTGCTTGATTGTGTCAAATGGATTCATAAGTGCTTCAGAAGCCATAGTAGCCATAGAACCAGCTAAGGCGATTTTAGCATAATAAAGAACATCGACGTCATAGTAATTCAAAGCATTATTACGATTGAATTTATGAGAATCAATTAAATTTGATTTGAAAAATTCATAAACCCCGAAGTAAACGGCATGGGCAGGACCAGCTCCTAATATAACGGAGGAGATCCCTTTAAATAAGGACTTAATACCTTCCTTAGAGGAAACATGTCTTAAATTATTGATTAAACCATCCGAAGTTAACGTGGAAGCGGAAATACCATTACCAGCTTGGATTCTAGTTTTAATAGAATCAACTGGAAACATCAAAGAATGTTCCAAGATACCAGCAAACGCTCCTGCCATTAACTGGTTAGAAAAGGCAACATGGCTAGGTAAACTTTCATAATCAATAGTTTCTTCCATTGTACTTTGTAATTTATAATAAATACGTATTAAACGGTATAATACCAATGGTAGATAGTTGAATTGATTGAACTAATAAAAGTAAGAATGAATCTTTTTTTTCTCGACGGAAAAAAGAATGAAATAATATAATATAATATATATGATATAATATATAATATGACAATCAAAATCAAAATAAAATATTCAAGAAAAAAAATTTTTTTTAATTTTTTAAATACTTCTTTGAGAGATTAATATAGGGAAAAGTCTAAATATTTATATCTCACAATCGAGATTTATTACGCTTATTCTAAAGAAAAAAAAAATAAAAATTTTCCTTTTATTCAAGTGAAAATTTTACATAATAAAAAAAACTCCTCTTTTTATATTTTTATTGTTGTGTCTTAAAAAAAAGCAAATACGAAAAAAAAAACAAAAAAACCAAAAAAAAAACAGAGTTTGGTAAGGAGCAGTTTATCGCTAAATAGTATATTATTTATTATTTTATTCAGTATCTTTATTAGTTATTAATATCTTTGAGTTACTTGACTGCTGGTATTTATTGTCTAAAATCATATAAACAGTTTGTCAGCTTGTTCAAGAATTAATAACTATTTATTATTTGTATTATTATAATTATGATGGAAAAGATAATAATGAATAAATTGATTTTTCAATTTTCTTTTGAAAAAGCAAAATTTCATTGGTCGAAAAGTTTTTAGTTTTTTTTTTTTGAAAGGCCGCTGCTACTTGCAGACTGTCTCTAAAGAAAAATATTTCTTAATTTGGGCGGGATGCGACGGGGAGTTCACATTCACATTATATGTGCACCAACGGTTTGCTGTTTTTGTTTCACCCATTGGCAGTTGGTAGTTGGTAGTGATTTGGTTTACATATTATATGTACTATAAAAAATGGTATTCAAGAGCATGACTAACCAGGGGTGGGTGGATATCATTATCCATAAACTATTTGTTGCCTTGATTGCCAATAGTGAAATAGCCGAGCGAGTTTTGACAATTTCGGTTATTTCCTATTTTCGTTATTGTTCTTTCATGTAGCGGAGCGCAACATAGCACCTCTCACCTCAATCCTCTAGGGTTCCAATTAAATATATATATATATATATATATATATATATATATATTATGTGTATTAAAAAACTATTTTCTTTTTTTACATTTGTCTTAATCACTTTGGTAAAGCCATTTATAAGAGGTATGTTATGTGTTACCAGCGCCTCAATATTTACCTTTGTTTGTTATTTGTATTGAAATGTATCTTTTTTTCGCTTTTCCTTTGAACCTGTTGGTTAGTGGGAGACTGAATTCCTTATTTCTCTGGTTCTGCTAGTAGTGTACCAGATGGGGGTGTCAATTCATTTATTTTGACGCCTTTTTTTCTTACTTACTTTAAAATCTGCTAATGGTGTGGCTAACCAATTGTTATTTATTACTAGCTAGACACACCTTTTTCCTTTTCACTTGGGAATAAATAAAACAAATAAAGAGACTCAAGATGTTTGATTATCAACACAGTTTATAAATGCGATTCTTTTCCGATAACTATCACAGTACAATTATTTTATTTTCATAATCCTATTTACAGTTCCCATGTCATAATTTCGTTATCTTTGCGATCTTTGTTTTTTTAGAATTATTACTCAATATCCTTCTCTTATTTCATAATCTAATCGATCTATAATATGGTATTCATATAACTAAATTAATATACCTTCCAAGTAAAAAGCCTGTTTTATACAAATTCATTATGAAGAAATAAAGGACATTCAATACATTCACCAATTACTAAATTTTGTTATTATCATACTAGTTAAAAAATTTGTATGAGTAATTCCTTTTTACTATATGAGAAAATTTCATTCTAAAAAGGATAAAATAAACAATCGTTTTAAGTAATCAAATTTTGTATACTTCACACATTCTTTTTCCCTCTTTTATTATTATATTAATCAATCTATTTCAATTGACTAATTATGATATATACAAATAAATTACTTGACATATTGTACGAAAATAATTTTAAACTTTTTTAATGGTGTAACGATGTTTTTTTTTAATTGTACGGATGTTATTACAAGATCCATCTCTTAGAAAATCACTAAAAGAAAAAATAGAAAAAAAAATATAGTGGAGTGCCGCCTAGTGGTAAATGACAACCAGATTGATATTATTATTACACTACAATAACTTCAATGGGGCATAGTATAATACCGAAAGATGGCATTTTGTCAAGATAATAATTATATAATAAATAAACTCCGGGATAGTTTTATAACTGCTAATGATAAAGATTTATCTAAACGGTTCATGAAACCATACCTCCATAAATCGGAATATCAAAATATTTACTATTCTAGCAACAATAATAATGGGTTATTAAATTATCATGAATCTAATAGATTTGATGCTATGAATTTAAATTTACTTAATGAGAATCAAAAAATCATTGAAAAATTAAACTCCGAAGCTGAGTCTCCTCCAATACAGACTAATTTTTATCGAAATAAATCATCAATCAAATTTAAGAAAAGATTCATTCATAATAAACGAAGAAGAAATAAAAACGGTAGGACTAGAAATAATAATACATCCAATAATAATAACAATAGCAATAACACATCTAATAGAACCGATAAAGATGTGGATTCTTTATATTCAAGTTCTGATTCTTCATTTTCTGATAACGATGTTAATGATTTTCATCTGGAGGCTCTTCATCGTTCAAAATTTCATAATAGTAAAAAAAACGCAATGTCACAGTCCAAAACTAAACTGCAAAATAACAACAATACCACTCGCCGCAAGAGTTCTGATATGAAACATACCATTTCAAATATTAAAGAAGAAAATGAAGATGATATATCTCATTCTGTAAACACTTTAACTCCAGGAGCCGGAACGATAAGTTTAAAGTTCCTGCAAAACAACAATAACAACTCCAATTTATCACCACCTGTCACCGGTAATAGCACTACTGGAAATATTAGTACTAGTACCCTCAATAAGTTAACAAGTTTAAGAAAGACTACGTATAGAACATCTATCGGGAAATTTTTTTCTAAGGCCAGCACTTCATCCTCGGCGAGACAGCCTGATGATATTTATTATGATGATGATAGTGATTCGTCAAATGAATCGGATAATTCTCAAAGTCAAAGTATTGGTACGCCCCAAAATAATAATAATAATCCTAATAACAATAATAATAATTTGGATAATATTAATATGGATTTAATCATTGATGATAATGAAGAACCTCAGCTAGATAATTTTGATGATGAATTAGCGAACATTGATCATGATGATGATAATGATAAAAAGAAAAACTTTAAAAAGAATAAAGATGTTTCTAAAAATGCTGATGGCACTACCACTGTTGGTGCTAATAAAAAAATTGCTAACGACGACGATGACGACGATGGAAACAACGATGATAACAGTACCAGTGAAGATCAAGACGATGACGATGCTACTGATAACGATAATTATGACAAATATGATGATGATGATTATGAAGGTGAAGATATTGATGATGAATTTTATGATGATGATTCTTTAATGGCAGATTCATTCACTGATGATGACGATGATGATTATGATAGTATTGGTAATTTAGCATTTAAAAGAACTGCATTACAATGGAATTTATTTAAAAATAGTACTGGTAAAAACTCCGATAAAAATGAAAGTAGTAACATAAATACTAATAGTACTAATAATAATGATAACAGCACCGTTAGTAATATCAAGACTGCTAATAGTAGCGTCAACCTCGCCAGTTCTAGAAACACTAATAACTCAATTGGTTCCAATGGAGTGCTTATTGGCAATTCTGCTAATAATAGCAGTAGTTTAATAAGTTTACGTACTCCAGTGAAACCAAAATTAAATAACGGGAAAAGCAATGCTAGTAGTCATAAAATCTCTAGATCAGCTACTAAATCGAGCTCAAAATTTAACCGTAACAATCCAGGTAGCAGAAGCAGTCATCGTGGTAATAATAGCAATAGCAACAAATCCAATGGAAATAATGATACTCGTAGTATTAACCAATTTAAGAAAATTACTGTTAATGATATAATTCAGTCTGTGAAGACTTCACTTTTATCACAAGCATTTGATAAAAAGAATACAAATGAAAATCCATTATTAAGATTTAAAGAAGTTGATGGAGAGTCTTTAAATCGTAGAGTTTCATTAGATATTAATGTTTACGTTCCATCTTCAGTTAAATTTGCTACTGATTCATTCACTATTAAAGTCAAGAAATCCGCTAAAGTATTTGATTTAATTGGATTCATATTATTAGAATACACAAATAAATGTCCCGATGAAACCAAAGAAACTGATAAGTATTGGAATGTTAATAAATGGAAATTACAATTATCTGATGAAGGTGAAGTCTTCGATGAAGGGTTTGGGATTCTTGATCGTACAAAAAATGTTGATGCTTATAACCCAGATGAAGTGTCTTTAATTCAAGTTACTGATAAAACCGAAAAAATGAATAACTCTTTAACACCTTTACCTTACGAAATAGCTGGTGATAATTCATCTAATTCAAATACAAATCTGAGAAATTTATCATTGCCTGGCAATATTATTGATAGAAATGCCTCCGATGATTCTATATCAATCACATCAGAGAGTTCTGCATTATTAAATAGAAGATTATCTAAATTTAATAATTCAGATGCTAGTTTACCATTAGATAAATCAATTCAAGTTAGACTATTCTTATATCCAGAGAATAAAAAATTTGATATCTTATGGCTAAAAATTGGGGAAACTATTGGTGATGTTATTAGAAAATATTGTCAATTAAAAAGGTTAAACAATACGATCTATTGTGCTAAATTATTAAATGATATTAATTACACGTTAGATAATAATCAATTATTAACTAATATTAATGGTAACCTAGACATTCAGATATTATTGAAAGATTCTGCTAAAGCGATGGGATTGAAAACAAAATTACAACGATCTACATCAGTGACCATTTCTGGATTCTCAGATAATATGAAAATTCTTGTCAATAATAATCCTACTATTAGCACTAACAACAATGCAGCGACCACAAAGGTTATTAATGATGGCATTCCATTAACTGCACCTATGATTTCTGGGGCGACATTTGCCAATACTAATGATAATAACGGAAACAACACCACTGAGATGTCAACACTGGTTACTAATGCAACGATTAATAACATTGCTGGCAGTTTAGGAGGATTATTCCCAACAATACCTTTACATTCACCAATAATTGCTAAAAAGGGATCAGGGAAATTATCATCGTCATTAAATAGAAACAAGAATAAATTCAATAATAGTACTCCAAACGTACCATCACCGTTAGAATTATTAGCTGGTGCTGAGGCACCTGGTCTGAAAGTGAAAACTTATACAGTATGGAGACGTCAACCAATGAATTTTATTAGAGGTCATGAAAGAATCATATCGATAGATGGTGAATACGTATATATATGGTCATCAGAGAATCGTCACCATCATCATCACCATCATCATGATGGGAATAATACACCTAAAATGACCAGTTATCACATATCACAAATTTTAAGAATTAAAAAATCTCTGAGATATCCTAATAATTTTAAAATGTTTGTTAGAAAACGGTCTACTACTGAAATCAAGCGGTATGATTTTGAAGCCCAATCTGAAGATATTGTTGATGAGATTGTTAAAACTATACAAGATTTGAAACAATCGTATAAAGTTAATAAACAATATTAAGAAAATTTTAAATTAGTTAAATATATATGTATTTATTACTGGGGTTACCTTCTCTATAAATTCTACTTAAGTAAAGTATCTAGTACCCTTTAAAACTTCAATGTTTAAATAACTAATAAGTATAAGATTATATATATATGTGTGTGTCTTAAAAATTATTAAAAATTGTAAAATTATTAAAAAAATATTTTTATGCATTATTACCAGATTTAACTGCTCTTGCTGTTATCAAATTATCTTTATAGCGGATGAAAAAAAAATTTTTTTTTCTCTTTCTTATAAGTAGGAAAATATTGAAACGTAAAGAAAAAAAGATAAAAAAAAAAAAAAAATTCATACACGACAACGACCAAAAAAAAGATTCCTGATATTAATACCATCATTAAGTAACAACTCATCATTATCTGTTATCAGTATAATAATAATATCATAATAGATCAAGAAATAAGAAGAAATAATTATTGAAATTACTTTATAAATATGAAACTATTGGGACTAATATTGTTCATAATATTGAACATTCAAACAACTACAGCATCATTAGGAGATCAATTAGATGAATTTCAAGATTGTGTACTTGCATGTAGACAAAAGACATGCGATGAATGGTTAAAACAAAATGATAATAATAATCAATTTTTACAATTAGAATATGATCCCATGCCATTATCATTATCTTTGAAATTATTATTATGGGATTGTCCACTGAATTGTGATTATCAATGTCAAGATATTATCAATATAATAAGGAAACAAAGTAACCAAGAATTATATCAATTCCATGGAAAATGGTTTTTCGTTAGATATTTCAATATTCAAGAACCAGCATCATCGATTTTTTCATTTTTCAATTTGATATCTCACTATTTAGGGTTTAAAATATTAAACAAAGCAATCATTAAATTTAAGAAATTAAATTTGATTAATAATTTAGATTATGTTAATGAATTAATATATTTATTTGAAAATTATAAAATTATGTGTCAAATTACTATGGGTGCTTGGATTTGCTCAACAGTTTTCCATTTAAGAGATCTTGATGTGACTGAGAAAATGGATTATTTTTTTGCGGGTGCTACTGTATTATCAGGATTATATATAAACACTATTAGATTATTCAAATTATATAAAACACCAGCTAGAGTTAATATCTTGCGGATTGTTATCACGAGTGTTTTTGTAATTCATGTGGTTAAATTATTGATTAATTGGTCTTACACATATAATATGCAAATCAATATATTATGGGCAATAGTGCAATATGGACAATGGGGGTATTTATCAATATACAACTACATCATATACTCTAAATATTTATTGAAGAAAGATTTTAAAAAGAAAACTTTGATTTCTAAATTTAAACAAGATAATCGCCAAGATTTAGACACTTGGAATTCTAAATTTTATTTATTTTATTTGAAATATCAGCCTAACAGGGAAAATGTTAAATGCTTGATTCCTATTGGTCTTTCCATTTGGGTTGCTGGAGGTATAACTTTTGAAGTGTTTGATTTCCCTCCTTGGAAGAACATCATTGATGCTCATTCTTTATGGCATTTGACTACTATTGTTCCTGGCTATATATGGTATCACTGGATGATTTGGGATGGTGAAAAATTGAAAGATCAAATCTTATAGAAGTATCGTTATATTATGGAAATTCTTGTATATTAGAAATACCAGAATACACTGGGAAGCTTCTAGTACTTAAGAGAAATCCATCATGATAACAGATGAAAAAATATTGATCCATTTTTCCTTATTTTTTATTTTACTATTTTATCTTACCTTTCTACCTTTTAATTTTAAATTGTCTGTATATAATTCATAGATCATATTTAAATCACCAAGGGTCGCTTTATAGAGTAATTGTAAATGAGTATCATGCAGGCAGAAATGGTGCTATATGTTCAATAGTTAAAAGATGTTTCGAATACATATATAAGAAAGAATAATATTCTAAAGTATACTTAAATAAATACAAAGAAATTCAGAAAATAAAAAAATAGATTTTTTTTTGAGGAAATTAGGCTTAATTTATATTAAAAACAAAAGTTGGGCGCTTAATCGATTTATCAGATTTATTTTTGACTGTGGTTATGCATGTCAAGGAAACAAGCAGAAGAAAAAAAAATTTATTTTTTCTTTTTAAGTTCGCTCGTTCCCTTCAAATAATAATCATAAGAAATAAATGAAAGAATAATAATAGGTGTTTGAGCAGTGTATATTTTCATTTTTGTCTTTGTTTAACTATTTCATGTAATCAAATAGTTATATTGGCTATCAAAATATTTCCATTAAGTAGTTGTTACTTTTATAGATTTTTTGATATTGACAATTTATTTCAACGATCATTTGACAAGAATTGCAAGCATTTAAAACTTTATTCTTATATATATTTTCAGCAAGCAAATTTACGTTAATTATTTCAGTAAAGTACAATTTGATAAAAATATTTATTAAAAAAGGAAAACAGCTTTATAAAAAAAATGAAAATGAAATAGAGAAGAATTAAAAATACTCATTATTTATTTGAGAGATATTGGTTTAATAGATAGTTTATAATCTAATGGAAAATTATTCTTTGAATCTTTAGTGGATGATCCAGATTTGGAAGGGGAAGGAAGAGTAACAATTGATCTATTGTTTTTCAGTTTTAAAGATTTTTCTAAATAATTTAAATAATCTTTATTTGAATCTTTAGAAATTGTTGGTTTATAACCATTAAGCACTAATAATTCATTAGTAGATAAAATTGAAGATTTGATTTTTTTGAATTCATGATTATCATCGAATGAATTTCTCCGTTTTTTATAGTTAACCTTAATTTGATGGAATTTATCTAATAGTTGGTTATTATCATAATTAATTTGGAATTGATTATCATCTTGTTGATCTTCGTGTAATTGTTTTAACATTTTTTCTTCCTTTAAGATTAATTGATTAATTTGATCTTTAAGGTTATTAACATCATTAGTCAAAGTTTTAATTAAATTATTCTTCTTTAAAGATTTTTTTTTTAATAAGAAATTTGAAGAAATTAATTGAACTTTACAAATAGTCAATCCTGAGCTAGTTCCCGTGGTTGAATCGGAAGTTATTGTTGAATATTCAATATTATCATGATCATGATCATCATCAGCACAATCAACATGCTTAATATTAAACAATTCAAGGAATGAAGATAAAATCAAATTATAAGCAGCATTATTGCTATTGTTATTGCTATTATCGTAATCATCAGAGAATAAACGTTTTGAAGTAGTTTCATCATCAGGACAAGAAGAATGGGAAGAAGCTGGAGATAATTGAACAGAAGCAATAGACAGAGAAGTAGTACTAGTAGTTATATCAGATAAAGTTCTAGACATACTTTGAGAAGTAGTAGCATTAGCGATAATTTCTTTAGAATTGAAACTATTAATGATTTCATTAGTAGTATAAGCGGGAATAATAATACAAGAATTCTCTTGAACGAATTTTTTAGAATAGTTTTTAATGAAATTGATATTTTTCTTAAAACAATTAGCGCAACTGTATGGGAACTTTTTCAAAGAATCACATTTAATTTTATTCTTTCTGCATCTAGAACAAGATTTTAATTTCTTGAAATTTTCGGTAGGAGAAGAGCCACTACTACTATGACTGTTGTTGTTATTATTGTCAGTATCATCATCATCAGAACTTGAATATTTATGGCTATGGCTATTAATATGAATATTGTTTGGTTTAAACCCTAAAAATAAATAAATTAAATAATTTATTTCATATGGTGACAAGGATTCATAATGACGAACAATGAATTCGACAAAATAATAATCGGAAACACCTTTGCTAATTACAGAATTCAAAAATTCTGTAAATTCAATATGAGTAGAATTTTTCAGTAATGAATCATAATCAAATTCATCAATATTTTCGTAATCATCATTATCGTCGTTATTAGTAGTAGTATTACTATTAGAATGTAAAGTTTTAGAAAATTCAATAATTTTAGTGAAAAAATCATCGAATTTTTGTGATTCTAGGCCATTTGTATTATTTGTATTATTAATATTACTATTATTAGATTTAGAATTAAAATTACCACAAGCTAACCAAATAAAATAATTGAAAACTTTATAGTATAATAATAAATCATTGGATTTAATATAACTTTCTAATTGAGAATCTTTATCATCATCTTCGGATAATAAAGAATCGTTATTTAATAATAATAATTGTTTATGTTTTCTTTCCAAAAAATTGATTGAAGATTGTGGATGATTAATTTTTTTTTGTAAATTATTAATAATAGTTTCATTTTTAATATGATTATTAGTGAAAGTGGCCGACGTAGAAGTATAATAGTTATTGCTAAATAATGATGAGGAAGAAGTATTAGCTTTAAAATGTTTATGGTTGGACGATGTTCCTAAATCCGAGCTATTCCAAGAATCCAAATTCTGGGAGATTATGTTGGCATTCTTATTATTTTGTTGGTGATTATTATTGTTTTTTAACTCCGAAAATGTATATTTTTTCAATTGAGAATCAGAGATTATCTTTGAATTATTATTGTGAAGAGAAGGAGATTCAACAATCAACAGTTGATGTGATAGTGGGGCAGCATGGGGTTTAATTAAACCAGGCAGCTGTAATTCCAGCAGTTTTTGTTGAAGCCTTTGACGTTGGAATTCTTGTGATTTATTTACACCCATTCCCTCCCCCGCGCTATCACTACTACTGGCTGGTGCCCCTCCCCCTCCTAGTCCCTCATCCTGACTAAGAATTTGTTTTTCAGAGATATTATTCTGTAAGGACAAATAGTTTTCAAGGAATTTCAAATCATTTTTGATTAAAAACTTGTTTAATAAAGAATCATTATCATCAGCATTAATGGTAGTACCATTATTGTTATTAGTAACAGTAGTAGGGTTATTATTATTATCACGAACATCATTAATATTATTATTATTGTTATTACTTTTATTATCAATAGAAGTAATAGAATCCATTTTCAAAAGATTTGATTTTAATTTATTATTGTTGTTGTTATCAATTGTAAATTGACTTGTTTTATTAGTAGTAAATTGTTTTTCCTTAGATATTAAATTTACTCTATGTGTTTTTGGAAGTAATGGAATCATTCCCCAGTATAATCAAGTAGTGATTATGAATTATGGCAGATAGATAGGTATTATTAATATTAATATTATTAAATAAATATTATTAAGCAAATATCAAAAGATATAATATTGAATAATAAAAAATTCTCCTTTTTTATAATATAATTAAATTGTTTTGAAGATCGAATAAAAATAAGGGAAATTGAAAAAAAAAAAATAGAGAAAAATAATTTTTTTAATGCTTTTTTATTTGATTGTTTTTTTGTGTTCGATGAATATTAATTTTTAGTTATTTCTTTTTTATTATTTAAATGTTTAATCCTTGTTTTATTGTAATTTTATAAGAGCAAGCTTATATTTCTAATCATAGGATCATGTTCATTAGATATATGAATGAATATATTTGTTGAAAAGTAATATATATAGATAGATAGATAAGAAATCTAAAAAAATTGACTGTATATATCAATTACTTATATATAGAAAATATAAATATAAATGCAAAAATGAAAAAAAAAAATTTTTTTTTAAGAGATAACCATCAAGTATATATATATATAATAAGATTATCCTCTAAAAATGCCATTAACTTATATATTAACGAATGTTGAAAGGTTCTGTGGGTGAGCCCTTATCCCACTATTTCTAGTATTGTAAGTACTTATTGCTATTTATTATTATTTGCAATACTAATAAATAGAAAACAGGTTATATAATATGTATAATATGTAATAGAATTTATTTAAGTCCACGGAAACTTTAAAAACTTTAAAGTAAAAACGGAATGCGAAATTAAGCTCAAAATACAAACCGACATTCGGTGCAAAAAAAGTGCGCGGCTCTTTCGGAGTCCTAACTTTAACTTGCTATTTTGAGTAAATTCACTTTGGAGAAATGGAACTTTTTCTACTAGGTAGTAGTCCCCATTTGGCTGGTATATAATTGTCAAAAAATTACATTTCTCAACCAGTGAAGTTATCGAGAATAGTAATCACATTGAACTATATCTATATAGTAGATATGACTTGCTTGTATGGCATCACTTTTAGCTTGTAGACAACAACAAGATATTCTTTTTTTTTTAGCTACACAGTATTAACAAACTTCTTTTGAATAAATTGAACCTCCGACAAATTGTCAGTATTCCCACTCACTTACTACTAAGATATCTTAGTTGCATTTGTTTTCTTGATTTATATTCCTGTTACTACAAATAAAAGTGAATAAATAAATAGATCAAAAAAAAAGCTCAAGATAACTAGTATATACAAGAACAAAAAATAGTCGATAACCGAGTCTACCGCGATCGTTTCCTTTGCTCGTACAATTATTCTATTTTACATGTTTCTTTTTATTTTTCGATTAACTGAATAATAATAATTATTCGGTTAATTGTTAGCTTATAAACGAGAAAATATATTATCAACCAAAGTGAAATGTTACCTTTGTTATTTTTAAAAATTATTCTATATAAATTTTATTGTCTTATTTTGTATTTAAATTCTAAGAATAACTATCTATTAATAAGAACAGAAAAAAAAATCTTATTTTCTATTTTATAATTTGCTATTAATAGGATGATAATTGTTTCGGTGTTTCTGGAAGTGGTAGCACAAGGGTTACAAATATCAACTTATCAATTAATATACTTAGTTAATTGTCTTAAGCTTCTTTTTTTTTTTCTTTTTTTTTTTTTCTTTTCTTCTTTTCTTTTCTTTTCTTTGATTTTCCTTTCTGTTTCTAGTAATAGTAGTTGTGGAAAAATTTATGATTGTTCAAAGCCAACTAAATTAAGTATTTTCCGAAATCCTCTTCTTAGGTAAAAACTGATTATCAAGATTATCTGCTGATCGGTAAATCAAATCTCATTATATAATAAGAAGATCAGATAGATATTCAGAGTAAAAGGTAAAAAAATTTGCATTTGCAATATATGTTTCATTCCAATGTTCAAATTATAGAATATTCATATTTTTCAACTATAACAGAAACAAAACCTTTTTTTTTTTTTTGATTCCTCTAAATCACGTTGTTGAGTGAATTTTTTTCCTCTCACTTTTTCCTTGTCTAACTTTTCTTGTTAATGCTACTTTCTGGGGAACTGAAACTGTGTTGGTGGGGGAGGGGCACGACCCATGCTATTAAAGTAGTAATAATAATTAAAGTGCATTATATTGCAGGAGCTGCTGCTGTTTGCTGCGCTGCCAGTTAGCTTATTTTCTTCCTTTGCTTGGAAATGGCCCTGTCAATATTCCCACGCCCAATTTATCCGGTAGCCTGGCTATGGAAAAACATTATATGTAAGCATCAATTCTAATTGGTTAATCAGTGCTCATAACTATAGTTATACAAAATAATTTTAATAATTTGAAATTGAACCATTTTCATTGGTTTCGATTTAGCAATTATTGTACACTTAGATAAATATAAGGTAAAAATAGAAATAGAAATAAAAAATTTTTTTTTTTTTTTTTTCAGAAAGAGAAAAAAAAATTTCATCTAACCGGTATTGATTTATCATAGTGGAGATATCAATATCAATACACTAAAAGTACCACACGATCAAAGATGGGTAAAGTTTATAAGATTATTGATTTATTAGTTGTGGGTGCTTCGTTAATATTCATTCATTTTGGTGGGAGAGTATCAATAACAATATTAGTATCAGTGATTTATACTTTATTTAGAATCACTCAAATTCAAAGACAAAACAATCAAACTAAACCAACTGATTATAAATATATTAAAATCAATAATAAACTTCAATTAGTTAAAAAAGATCAATATCTTGATGATAATGAAAAATCTTTTAATGATACTGACAATTTGGCTGTCGATTTCACTTCTTCTTTTGCTACTGCTAATAATAACAACAATGATAGAAACATAACTCAAAAGAAAAGATTACAACAGCCAAAAATCATTAAAGGTCAAAACAGTAAAAAAATTAATTCTAAGTTACAATTAATGAAGAGCAATGTTAATGTACCAGAAACTGCAAACATTTTTATTTTTTATTCTTCTTTAACAGGTTCCTCAGAAAGAACTGCTAAATACCTTTTTAATAAATTATCTGTCGATCCTGATTTTAAAGTCCCTCCAAAAATTTTAAATATGGATGATGATATTGATGATTTAGATGATTATTTCATGAACGTTCCTAAAGACTTGTCAAACATTATTTACATTCTAGTGTTACCTTCATATGAAACCGATTCTCCAATTGATTTCTTCTTGCAAACTCTTGAAGAAAACTCTACTGATTTCAGAATTGATAGTTATATACTACGTGATAGAATCTTGGGTTATTCAGTTATTGGAATTGGTGATAAAGAACATTATGCAGGATCTAAATTTTGTTACCAAGCTACTTTAACTGATAAATATTTGAGTAAGTTAGGTGGTAAAAGAATTTTCCCATTAGGTAAATTTTGTATTAAAAACGATAAAGATGTTAAAATAAGAGAATGGTGTGATTTATATATTGATTCTTTGAAAGATAATGAAACAATTTTTGCTAACCATCCAGATGAAGATCAGGATGACGACGACGACGAAGAAGTTGAATATGACGAAATTAGTGAAGATAAGAAGAACAAAAAATCCGATGATGGACTTGTTGACATTGAAGAAATGGGAGACATACTTAAAAACAGTAAAAAAGAGAACGCTAGTACCAGTAATGGCCTTGAAGTTAAAGAAATGGTTGCCAAAAATTCACCTACTTATAAATCTTTAACTAAACAAGGCTATACTGTTGTTGGATCACATTCAGGTGTCAAAATTTGTCGTTGGACTAAATCGGCTTTAAGAAATCGTGGCTCTTGTTATAAATTTGCATTCTATGGTATTAGATCTCATTTATGTATGGAAACTACTCCATCATTATCATGTTCTAATAAATGTGTTTTCTGTTGGAGACATGGTACTAACCCAGTGGGTACCTCTTGGAGATGGCAAGTTGATGGCCCTGAAGTTATTCTTAAGGGTGCTTTAGAAGGCCATTATAAAAAAATTAAGCAAATGAGAGGTGTCCCAGGTATCAATTCTGAAAGATTCCAGGAAGCCTTCACTGTTAGACATTGTGCTTTATCTTTAGTCGGAGAACCAATTTTTTATCCTTATATTAACGATTTCGTTGGAATGTTACATGAAAGACACATTTCAAGTTTCTTAGTGTGTAACGCTCAACATCCTCAACAATTACGTAAATTAGGTAAAGTCACTCAATTATATGTTTCCATCGATGCTCCAACTAGAGACTCGTTAAAAAAAGTTGATAGACCTTTATATAAAGATTTCTGGAACAGATTACAAGAATGCTTGGAAATCTTAAACACTGTTCAAAGTCATCAAAGAACTGTGTTCAGATTAACCCTTGTTAAAGGTTTCAACATGGATATGGTTCAAGGTTATGCTGATTTAATTGCTAAGGGTAATCCATCATTAATTGAAATTAAGGGAGCCACTTTCTGTGGGTCTTCTAGTGGTAATGGTAATCCATTAACTATGCAAAACATTCCTTTTTATGAAGAATGTAAAAATTTTGTGATCGCACTTAATAAAGAATTACAAGTTCGTGGGCTAGCTTATGATATTGCCTCTGAACATGCTCATTCATGCTGTATATTAATGGCCAATTTGAAATACAAGATTGATGGTAAATGGTATACACATATTAATTACGATCGTTTTTTTGAGTTGTTAGAGACTAAAGGTACTGATTTTAATGAATTGGATTATTGTAGTCCTACTCCTTATTGGTCTTATTGGGGTTCTAAAGAAGCTGGTTTTAACCCAGCAGATTCTAGATATGATAGAAAAGAAGAAAAAAGAAAGAAAAGACTTATCCGTGAACAACAACAAAAAGAATTGGAAGAAGCCTCTGCTGCTTCTAATTAATAAATTAATATATAAATGTTTTATTTATGTTTTAATATTATCTGGGAACATGTAGTCGAAGCTTTATTTTTTTTAGAGAATGTATAAAAACAAAAATAAATTGGCATAATAAATGTATGTATTTTATTGTTTTCAGTAGAAAATTGTTGCAATCTCCAATGGTAAAAGGTATTGTTGATCAAGAAAATTACAGAAAATAAGAATAAAAGAATTAAGATATATTTTTTATAATAAAATATAAAATCTAAAAGAAATAAAAATAACATATTATGTATAGTAAATGAAAAATTCAACAGTCTTAATTAATTATATAGAACTTAATTTAATCACTAGGTTCTTCTTTTTCTTTTCCCTTTTTCAATTTACTAATGAATGATTTAATTGGTCCTAGAATCTTATGAATAAATCTCTTAGTACCATCAGTATGAACATGGAACACATAATAGAATGTAAAAAGTGCTAAAAGATTGAAAACAATATAAACCCAATGAAGACCGAAATTTCTCCAGAAATTTTTATAACTTATACTAATGGTATGAAGATATTGGTCACCAGTTCTATATCTGCAATAATGACATCCAGTTGTAGCGTTTGGATTTTGAAGGTAACCACCATGAGTAGCAATATATTTAGCAGCGTATGATTCACAAGTAGTACCACTAGGAGGTTCAAAGACATTATATTCAAGTTTAGAACAAGTAATCTTTCTATTATGTAAATTCAAAATCAAAAAATTTTGAATAAAATAAGTTATTGGAGAAACTCTCCACATAAACTTCCAAAATCCTGGCATTAATCTTTCTGGTTGAAGCACGCCTGAAAAAAAAGTTAAAGTACTAAATAAAGTACCACCAAGAACTGAACAAACTTGTAAACTTGGTAATAAAAACAATAAGAAGAATGAAACACCAATATAGAACATCTGGAATAAAATCGCGTAAATAAAGTAATACATACCAGCATCATAAGATGAAAAATGTCTCTCTGAAGCAAAATAAAATGTGACAAATAATAATGTAGCAGAACAGATTGTAATCATTACTTCAATTGAATAATGGCATATCATAATAACTGACCAATGGAAAATATTCTTCTTTCTTTCAGATGTTTCAAAGACATTTTTAGCTTCAAAACTATTAGCTTGGATCTGATTTGACAAAACACT
Source organism: Saccharomycopsis selenospora (assembly GCA_030583325.1). Lineage (NCBI taxonomy): Eukaryota > Fungi > Ascomycota > Saccharomycetes > Ascoideales > Saccharomycopsidaceae > Saccharomycopsis > Saccharomycopsis selenospora. Next base: position 72,644 of record JAJMHY010000044.1, on the reverse strand, counting down.
CATGATGACAATAGTTAACATAATACTAAACATAGTATTTTGCATACCAATAATTGTTGATTTAAGATTATAAAAAGTGAACCCAACAATTAATCCAATCAAAATGAACATACCAATTTTAGGGTAAATATATTCCGGAGATCTATAATAAATGTGCCAAGTTCTTTGAAAGACTATTCTAAATTGATGCCAATATGGTGTCATATATTCTTTAGTCATATCATTTTGTTCATCAGAATGAGTTTCGTCGCTGTCATTAGTAATATTAACTGCAGTGGCCTTTTCATACAATTTACCAGTATGATTAGCTAAGGTATCAACTTTTTGTCTAAGTTTTTGACATTCTTGAGAATCATTCCAAATTTTTCCCCAATCTTCATCAACTTTAGAAGTAGCACCAGCACCAACAACTTCTAAAATATATTCAGCGCTATTTTCATGCGTTAAACATTTTCTAGCGCCTTTAGATTCAAAATAATCCAACATGGTCTTGGAATGAGGGCCAATATCACCAAAATAAACTGTTTCACCACCTTTCTTCAAAAGTAATAAACGATCAAACTCTTCAAATAAGACAGCTGAAGGTTGATGGATAGTACACAAGATAGCTTGCCCTGCATCAGCTAATTTTCTTAATAATTCAACAATAGACCAAGCAGATTGAGAATCTAAACCAGAAGTTGGTTCATCCAAAAATAATAAAAGAGCTGGTTTAGCGACTAATTCAACCCCAATAGATAACTTCTTTCTTTGTTCAACGTTAAGACCAAACCCTGGTTTACCAACAATAGCGTCTTCATAAGTTTCCATTTCCAAGACTTTAATGACATCATTAACATATGCAATTTTTTCAGCATCAGGAATTTCAATCGATCTTCTAAGCCTAGCAGCAAAAATCAAAGCTTCTTTAACAGTGAGTTTAGAAATATGAACATCTTGTTGTTGAACAAACCCTGTTTTTCTTTGAAAGGAAGAATCTAAGGCACCACCATTAACCATAATATCGCCAGTGATAACACCAACATTAGTACGTTGAGATAAAGTATTTAAAAGTGTAGTCTTACCAGCACCAGATTCGCCCATAAGAGCTGTAAGACAACCAGGTTCTACATAACCTTGAATGTCATTTAACAATCTTTTAGTTTCGCCATTTTTCAATTTAATATCATAATTAATATGTCTCCAAGAGAAAATATCATTACTACCCAATCCTTTAAAAGTATCATTAGCAAAATCATTATTAGTGGTCTCTTCACCTTCAATTTCAGAATTAATAACGTCACTAACTACAGAATTTCTATAACTGATATTACCATCAGCACCAGCTTCTAAATCTGTAGATTCTTTTGCGTGGTTAAGAGCTTTAATTATGGCCTTAGATCTTTTAGTTTTTTTGTAAACCAATCTATCGTAAGATTCTTTGGAATAAGAGAAAAATTCACTGATTAAGCCACCACCTAAATTAAAGAACACTAAAAATCCAATGACAATACCTAAATTTCTCCAAAGATCTTTATACTTATATTCAAAGGCAACTTCAAGATAATTTTCACCAGTGACAAATGATTGACCAGAGATGGACCCTGTGAATGCACAAACTTGATTTTCAGTAGATACATTGGTATAACCAACACCGGAGGGTATCAAATTACTATCACAAGTCATCTTACGATGATGAAATTCACTGACTAAAATAGCTTCAAAAGTATATTTCAAAGGATTAATATAATTAATCCATTTAAACCAAGGATGCATCGATCTAGTTTGAATCATATAATTACTGTAAATGACCAAGAACAACAAAATAGTCCCACAAATACTAGTAGCCATTGGAATATCACTAGAAAATGAAGCAACACAATCATAAAGAGAATCCATACAAGCTGCACTTAAAAATGTGAAAAGATAAATAATGAAAAAATTACCAGCCGTTCTTTTCAAATTAGCAAGGAAAAACAAAATTAAAATTAAAAAAAAAGTAGCCATGGCTTTAATCAATATGTTGAAAGTTCTACCAGCTAAAAACTCAGTAGATAAATGATACATTCTATAAGAACGTTGTTTACTATTAACTTCTTTTTTAGCGAATAAAATTGGAATTGTCGACATACCCACAAGTGAAAAGAAAATCACAGCAACGTTAACAGCAGAACCTCTTGAGAAGGCACCTGCGGTAGTAGAAGGAATATTATAAAACAAAGAACCTGATATTAATCCTTGAATAACACAAGACCTTAAAAGATTTGTAATATATCCTAGATTATTACGAGACTCTTGAACCTGTCTCTTGAAAGTCAACATCAATTGAGTACAATAATTAGTAGTAAAAGTAGATCTAGCAGTAGCCCTATCAAAAGAAGATGATTTAATAAATAATTCTTTAGTATTTTTAGAAGCCTTTATAGACTTTTCATGATCAGTAATGTTAAGTAATAATTGTTGATAATCACTAGAATTTAACCAATATTTTTGAAATTCGAGGGCATTTTTAGGTACTTTATTTTCAAAACCAGGTTTAGGGAATCTACCTTCAGGATCAGTGACTGCACTCAAGAATTCGGGAGTAGCTTGTCTTTTAGGACATTCAAACCCCATTTCTTCAAAATATGCTTTAGCTCTAGAAGTAGGGCCAAAGAAAACTTCTTTACCCTCATATAACACCAAAGATTTATCAAATAAATCATAAATATTTTCACTAGCTTGATAAATCCCAACAAAATGAGTAGTTTTTAATACATCTGCCATATTTTTAATAGCAGTGACAAATTCTAAAGAGGTAGCCGAATCAAGACCTCTTGTGACGTTATCCCAACTGAAAAATTTAGCCTCAGTGGCTAATGCTTCGGCAATTGAGACTCTTTTTCTTTCACCACCTGAAACACCTGATATATAATCATTACCGACTTTAGTGTTATAAGTATGAGTGAGACCAAGAACTGAAGCATATAAATCTTTACGATCTTGAACATATTGACTATGACTGACTTTATCAACATCGTCATTTTCAGGAAGTGAGGATAAAACTTTAACTTTAGGAGCTTTACAGCCAATTGCAAATTCTAAAGTTTCAGCCACGGTTAAATGAGGTATATGAATATCAACCTCAGGATTATATAGAAAATCACTTTTGAAAAGCTTCATCATTTCAATTTGTGGGACACCATCATAACTAATATCCCCATCAATTTTCTTATAAACTTTCCCTTCACCAGTAATAGTCTTAAGAAAAGTAGTGCAACCTGCACCTGGTCTACCAGAGACAAAACATAATTCCCCGGCTTTAACATAACCAGTGATTCCTTGAATAATAGTATTATTATGGTTTTTCTTCTTATGATTAGATAATTTGGTGATGTCAAAAGTTGAACCTAAATCTGTTGCAAAGCTTGCAGTGCTATCAGATCCGACTACAGAAACATCTTTAAAAGTGACGCCGGTGAATCTAAGAGGGATATTTCTCTTTTCAGATTCATTAGCAATAATATTCAATCTATCTTTAAAACTTAATTCAATATTATCATCAATGTTTTCATTTGAATCCATCTTTTCTTCATCCGAAATATTGTCAGCGGACATTTTATTTATCTCCGAAATTTAATTGAAACTAAGAAAAAAAAAGAAAAAATATTATAAATGGAAAAAAGATAACAATTAATAATTTTAATGATTATTTTCTATTTAATTATCATATTTTAAAACAAAAAAGAAAAATAGCATTTAGATAAATTGATTTCTGGTATTAAAAAGTTAAAGAATATCGAGAGATATTTATATAAAATAAACTAATTCAATTGTTGAACACTTATTATAAACGAAAACAAAACAAAATAAAAAAAATTTTTTTCCTCTTTTTCTTAGATGTTTTTGTTAAACTATTTTTCCCTTTTTCTTTAAAATAAACATATCCGCTCCGCTATCTCCTACAATTGTTAGCGGATATAATTGAATGCGGCTACACTAAACTTTTTTTCTATTGTTTTAAATCCGCTGGCGGCTGGCGGGCATAGTAAACAAATGAAATAATAAAATACTAAATTATTTTTAAACTCCGCCGGCAACAGTGGTCCCTAGAAGTAAAAGTTATAATACATGCTATGGATGTTTAGTAATTGTGTATTCATCGCCCAGAAAAAATTGATTTTTCCTCTTTTATCATTTTGACATCCGAGAAGGAAGATTGATTGCTGATCATTTTGTGTAAGAAAATTCAATTTGTACGATAGATATTTTATTGGTAAATTAAAATGCCAATTTTTTTCATCTTTTTCTTTTTTCTGTCACTAATTAGTATGATGTTCGTATTGATAATCCCCAATTCTAATTATCAAAAAGACATTCAAAATCTCTAAATTTAGCAGTGATACATGTAAAGCATTAAATTTAATAAGTAAGCTAGTAATTTATATATATTATAAAGTATAATAATAATAATTAAGAAAGAAAAGAAAAAAAAACAATATAATGTAGAATATATATATACATATAGAAATTAGGCTAAAGAATAATAATTAATAATAATAATAGAAAGATAAATGAAAGAATTAAAAGATTGAAGTCTATTTTTAATTTCTTGTATTTTTTTTTTCTGTTCCATTTTTTGTCGATGATTATTTCTTGGATTTTGGTTTTTTAAATCTTTTAACAATTGCACTGATGTCAACTAAAGAAGTTAAAGAAACTTTCTTAACTCTGAGTAGATAGTATAATCCGATCAAGGTACAAATATTAAATCCAACATAAACCCAAAAGAACCCAAAATTTCTCCAAATATGTGAATAACTAATATCTAAAGTTTTGAGATAGTCATCACCAACAGAAACTGAACAATACAAACAATTTGAAGTAGCATTAGGATTTTCAACGTATCCACCTTTGCGTAACATATAAGAGCCGAGGTATGATTGACAGTTCAATCCACTAGGTGGTTCAATAACAGCATATTCACTTTTTTTACAAGTGATTTTTTGGTCATGAAGAGAAACCGCAATGAAATTACTAACAAAATAAGTAAATGGAGAAACTTTCCACATAAATGTCCAAAATCCCGGCATTAAAGAGACTGGTTGCACAACCCCACAGAAAGAAATCATAAATGAAAGAGCTAAAGCAACAATAACCGCAGCTGATGGTAAATTAGGTGATGCATAAATAACAAAGAGAGAGAAGGAAACGTAATATAATTGAAACATGATACAATAAAACAAGTAGTAAGAACCAGTTGGTAAAGGATCATAGTTTCTGTGAATTGGAAAGTAAAATCCACAAAAGAAAATTGTAGAAAATACTAGATGGTAAGGTAATTCATTCAAGAATTGAGAGAGCAATAATGTAGACCAATGATAAGTATTTGATTTAGATTCACGAACTTCAAATAATTCTCTAGATGCTAATGCTTTATCTTGAATTTGATGCATAAGTGGAGCAGAAAGAACCAACGATAAAAACACCGAGAATAACGCATTTTGCATACCAATAATATTTTTACCAGCATCCCAGTAGGTAAAACCAATAAACAAACCAGCTGTAGCCATAAGCATAAATTTAGCCATAATATAAGTAGGATCACGATAAAATTCAATACCAACTCTACGAATAACTAATTGTAATTGATACCAATATGGGGTAATAAAAGTCTTCAGTAATTCAGACTCATCTTCGATACCGTCAGTATCAGCGACAGGTCTATTCTTGAACTCAGTAATTAACTTAGTAATTTCTTCAGTAGTTTCAGCAAAAGCTTCAGAATCACGCCATAATTTGCCCCAATCATCTTTAATATTAGCAGTAGCACCAGCACCGATACTTTCCAAGATATATTCAGCAGGATTTTCTTGACTTAAACATTTTCTAGCGCCTCTAGATTCAAAATAATCCAACATGGTCTTCGAATGAGGGCCAATATCACCAAAATAAACTGTTTCCCCACCTTTCTTCAAAAGTAATAAACGATCAAACTCTTCAAATAAGACAGCTGAAGGTTGATGGATAGTACACAAGATAGCTTGCCCTGCGTCAGCTAATCTTCTTAATAATTTAACAATAGACCAAGCAGATTGAGAATCTAAACCAGAAGTTGGTTCATCCAAGAATAATAAAAGAGATGGTTTAGTGACTAATTCAACCCCAATAGACAATTTCTTTCTTTGTTCAACGTTAAGACCGAACCCTGGCTTACCAACAATAGCATCGGCAAAAGCATCCATATCCAAAACTTTGATGATTTTTTCAACATAATCAAGTTTTTCAGCATCGGGGATCTTTCTAGACCTTCTAAGTCTAGCGGCAAAGATTAAAGATTCACGAACAGTTAATTGATCAACATGCATATCTTGTTGCTGCACATAACCTGTTTTTCTTTGGAAAGAACTACCTAATGGATTACCATTGACTAACATATCACCTGTGATAACCCCCATATCAATTCTTTGAGAAAGGGTATTCAAAAGAGTAGTTTTACCAGCACCTGATTCACCCATAAGGGCAGTAAGAGTACCAGGTTTAACATAACCTTGTACATTGTTCAATAGTCTTCTTGGTGTACCATCTTTCAAAGTAATATCGTAATTAACATTTTGCCACATGAAAACATCACCACTTCCTAAACCTTCAAATGCGGAATTATCAGCATCATCACCACCACTACTATATTTATTAACAGAGTCATTAGTGAATGCATCAGCTGTGGAACCTTTAGCACCACCACTTTCAACATCACCGCCAGATAATGAACTGTCTGTTGTTTTATTCTTCATAGTTTGTTCCATGATTCTCTTTGTAGCCTCATTTTTAATAAAAACTAAAATATCAAACCCGGCAATAGAAATCTTTAAAAATTCAGAAGCAAGCGAAGTAACGATAACAAAAAACACCAACATACCAAGAATAATCCCAAAATTTCTCCATTCATGCTTGTAACTGTAAGAGAAAGCTTGTTTCATGTAATTATCACCCAAAACATAATCTTGGCCACTCTTGGAGCCAGCAAATGCACAAGCTTGATTAGCAACTGTGACATTTTCATAGCCTGTACCAGATGGAACTAAAGAAGTCTCACAAGAAATCCTTGTATGACGGAATTCATGAACCATTAAAGATTCAAATCCATATCTAACAGGGTTAAGATAATTAATCCATTTGAACCAAGGATGCATAGAAGGTAATTGAATCATGAAACAACTGTACATAACTGCTGCTAAAATGAAAAGACCACTAATAGAATCGGCAATAGCTAATTCAGGAGACAAAGTAGCAATCATCGAAAAAACCATATTCATAGTAAGGGCAGTCAAATTAATGAATAAGAAATAAATAAAAAAATTAGCAGCAGTACGTTTTAAATTAGACAAGAAAAAGCAAAGAATACAAAAGCAAATAATCCCAATCATTTTAAAAGCAGTATTAACTAAAGTAAACGCTAAAAATTCAGCACTAGGATGATATAAAGAATATCCCTTTTGTTTTGTTAAAATTGGTCTTTTTTCAAAAATTGTAGTAACTGAGGCTAACCCAGCCAAAGAATAATATAAAATCGAAAAGAATAAAACCCCACCTCTCGAAAATGCCCCAGAAGTATTTTTAGGAATATTCCAATACAAAGAACCAACAATTAAAGCTTGAATAATATCAGCGACAATTTGAGTGACGATATAAGAAGGATCACCAAGAACCATTTGATAACTTCTGATAAGATTTAATTTGAATTGTTTTAAAAAAGAAACAGTATATAAAGAACGAACTCTATGTTTCTCTAACTTATTGGAATCATAGAATAATTGACGAGTTCCTTCAACATTAGTAGATTTTTCATGAGCTTCAATTTCTTGTCTTAATTCTTCATAGTCTCTAGAATTTAACCAATACTTTTGAAATTCATCGGGAGTCTTTGGGACTTTATGTTCAAAACCGGCCTTAGGGAATCTACCCTTTGGATCAGTAACAGCAGTTAAAAACTCTGGAGTAACTTGTCTCTGAGGACATTCAAAGCCCATTTCTTCAAAATAAGCTTTACCTCTACTAGCAGGACCAAAGAAAATTTGTCTACCTTCGTATAAAACAAGAACTTTATCGAATTTTTCATAAATGTTTTCACTAGCTTGATAAATAGTGATAAAATTAGTAGTGTTCATTAAATTGGTCATAGTTCTAATAGCAGATGCATACTCTAAAGCAGTTGAAGCATCCAACCCTCTAGTTGCGTTATCCCAACAATAAATTTTACCGTCACAAGCTAAAGCTTCGGCAATAGAGACTCTTTTTCTTTCACCACCAGAGACACCTCTAATATAATCATTACCAACACGAGTGTTATACGTATGTCTTAACCCGAAAATAGTAGCTAATAAATCGGTTTTGAAATTAATGTATTGTTTTTCAGTGTTAGTAACGGAAACAGCATTAATTTTCAGACGAGGCACTTTACAACCAATAGCAAAGTTCAAAGTTTGTTTAACAGTCAAAAATGGGAAATGGACATCTAATTCAGGGTTATAAATGATATCATTTCTATTGGACTTCAACATTTCAGCTTGTTCAATTCCATCATAAGAAATATCTCCTTCAACTTTAACATAAGATTCAGTATTACCTGATAAAGTTTTCAATAAAGAAGAACAACCAGCACCGGGTCTACCAACAACAAAGCACATTTCACCAGCTTTGACTAAACCGGTACAATTATTAACAACTTTACGAAGTGGAGGTGGACCTCTGTTCTTGATTGCATTAATAGCATTACCAGGGATATTTAAAACACTACCAAAAGTTGGAGCAAACGCAGCACTTTTATCAACACCGATGGTATTAACATCTTTGAATACAACACCGGAAGATCTTAAAATGTAATCGGCTCTATCAGCATTACGTAAAAATAATCTTAAGATTGTAGCAAGATCAAAATCATAAGGATCAATTGAATAACTATTTTTAGAAGTAACATTAGATAAATGTTTACCTAAAGTTTCTAAACGAGTTAAAACTTTTTCGGATTCTTCTTTATTAGAAGCAATACGAGATAACTCTTCAAGATCATGATCAACACCTTGATCATTTTCTAAAATACTTCTTGTATAAGTTCTATGAAAGTTGGTATCATGAGCCTCATTATTATTGAACGATCTGATATTTGAACTAGAAGAAGATTCAGAGTCTCTTTTACTCAAATCATTTGGGCTAACTTTATCCCCACTTGAATCTGGGTTTTGAAATTCTTTTTCTTGAATATCAGACATTGTTAGGTTCGTTAACTTTAGCAGCTTCTTTTTTTGCAATTTTCTTATTTATTATTATTTTTTTTTTTTCCGTTTGTTTGTTGATTGCTTCTTTACACTACTAAAAGGGAAAAAACAATATCCATCAAACTAAAAAAAAAAGAAAAAATGGGGTTATACTATTGGCCCAGTCAAAATATAAATGGATACTTGATTGGAATAGGATATAACTAATAATAATAATTTTCTAATTGAATTGAATTGAATATAAATAAATATAAATGAAAAGAAAAAACTAAACAAAAAAGAAAAACTTCTGGAATCTTTGTTAGTAAATATTAAACAAAAAATTAGAATCTAAAAAAATTTAAAGCAAAAAAAATTTTTTTTTGTTTATTTATTTATCTGGAAATTTTTTTTTTCCATGGAGATTATCGTTTAATATATAATAAAAATTAGATTAGTATTTTGCTCACTCAAAGAAAACATCAAAAATTTTCTTTTTTTCCCTTTATAAACGAACAAAGTTTCTTGGAAAAACTTACTAATAACGTTTTCTTCGTGGTGGTTGCAACGCACTTCTAAAAAGCGATCTCTCCGATATTTCCTTCGGATATTCTTACTAATAACATTTAAACAAAGCAGGCCCAAGGCCCGACATTCAAGCGGATCACAAAATAAGTTCCGGAAATGACATTCACCATACAAAATGTATGTGATGTTTATAGTGCGGCGGAGGTGGTAATAACGGAATTAAGTTCTACCTATATCCAATAAATAAAATCATTGCCACAATAAGTTAAAGTGCGAGAAGAAAAGAGGAAATTATCCGGAAATAATGTTTTTTATTGTTAATAATTTTACGGTGTTGGTAGTCCTTCTGATATCCTTCATTATTCATAATCATCATTATTTGCCATCACTTATATAAACTATGGGTAAAACTCGGGAATAATAAAAAATACATAAAAAAATACATTCTTTTTTTTTCTTTTTCTTTGCTTTATTGTACTATTATTTATATATTATATATTGTTATTGATTAATGATGACGTCTTCTTGGAGGTGGATGATCGGGACGGCCTCTATGGTTGCTAAATAACAATCCTCCTAATAATGCTGCACCCGCAACTCCTGCTGCTATGGCAATATTCTTATTATCTTTCAAGGAACTCAAAAAATCTGTTGAGCTTCCGAAATGGCTATTACTAGTGGTTTGGTCACTGCTTCCGTTCCCGTTAGTTGCTGTGGGCTTGTCATCTGTACTATTCTGATGTTCTTGTCCGCCACCCACAGTTTCTCCTGAATATACTGAATTTGCTTCATTTTGTATTTTGTAATCTGTATTATTTACTTCGTCAGTAGTTCCTTCTGGTAATGTCCATGTTGATTCACCAGTTTTCAAATTGACATAATAATAGCATTTATATTCAGAATCCCATTTAGCTGAATATCCTTTTGGACATTTTGGTGGATTTCCTTCACTCATTATTGATGGTTTCTTTCTTTGATTTAAAGTATTAAAGATATATATATTATTGCTGTTATAAGCAAATGTAAGAAATATATTTGATTTAATATTTATTTTATTATAAACTAAGAAAGTTAATAATATTTCTCTCAAATATAAGAACTTGATAAATTCTTTTTATTTATATTCTTTTTTTTTTATTTTTCTTTTCCGGCATTTCAAAAGTGCTCTTTTTTCTTGATTTTTACGTCATGAATTTCTACCATAATGAAAAGCTTCGCCATAATTTTTTACCTAGTATGTAGTCTTTAAGATGATGAAATCACTCTTAACTAGTAATATTCCTTTATATTCTATATAATTCTGTCATTGTCTATGCATTTATATACTGTATTATTATCATTTTTTTTTTTTTTTTTTTTTTTTTTTTTTTTTTTTTTTTTTTTTTTTTTTTTTTTTTTTTTTTTTTTTTTTTGTATTAGTTTCTTCAAATTGATCCATCTTGTAGTCAATATCCTCGAATATTGTTAAAGTTATTCATTTATATATATATTTATTAAAAGAAACAAAGAAAACAAAGAATTTATCTAAAAAACTACCAAAAATGATATATCAATAGTTAAAGAATGTCGTTCACTTGGATAAACGATTATTAAGATGTTTGTTTGATGTTATTGGAAATACTACCCAATGCAACGGTATAATTAACTAAAATATTGTTTTATTGTCTTTAGCAATTTTCAAATAGGAGTGTCGCCTATCATAGTGTGAGCTTTTCTGTTATTAGTTAATACTCGATGTCTTACTTTGAAGGAAGAAAATTGTCACATCCAAACTTGTCACATTCTCCAACCAGCCAACCAAAATAAAATTATTTTTCCTTCTAAAAAGAATAAAAATTTCCAGGCGAGTGAAACTTCTCAAGCAACTTAAAAAAAGCCTGCTTTAGGGTGGTTGTATGAATGTTTGGACAAAAACAATAGGGTAATAAGAGACAATTTAGTTACCTATAACCTAGCTTTTCCGTCAAAGAAGAAAAGTTCTTTTCTACCCCCTTGTATTGGAAATTTCTCTTTGAAATTTTTTTAATTTATTATTTTGAAGTATTTAGTTAGAAAAATAAAAATAAGAAAATAAAAAAAAACCAATTTATCAATTATCAATTAATTCTCTCTTTTTTTTTTTTTTTTTTGATATATTTTTAATATTCAATTATTTACGTCACTATTATATTATACTATATTATATTGGATATTCAATTGGATATTTATAATTTATAATTGTATTTTTTAATTGAGATTATTCTGTTAATTTTTTTTCTTTCTTTCGCTTTTTATTTTTATAGTTTTTCTTTTTATCACGATTGATAACAAAAGAGGGAAATCAAAAAAATAAAATAAAATAAAATAAAAAAGAATAATATCAATATAAGGAAAACAAAATTATAATTTCAAGATGAGTAGTACTAATATCAATGGCTCTGCTGCTATTTCTTCTCCAGCAGCTGCAGCACCTGTCACTACTACTGACAAAAAGGCTGCAGCACCACCACCAGAAGTTGCAGCATTGAAAAGTACTAGTACTCAAGCTACTACCCCTGATATAAAATCACCAACTACCCCAAAATCCCCAACTGGTCCAGATGCTAAAGAATCTAAAGAAGCTGCTGCTGTCCCTGAACCAATTGTCCGTAAATCCATTCCTGCTACTTACAGAGGTTGGAAAGAAGCTTCAGGTTGGACTGAAGAAGATATTATGACCGAAGAAGATGAATTGGATGATTTACTTTCTACACCAACTAGTTTGGAAAATGCTCTTCCTGATGTTGCGTATGGTGATTGGTATCATAATGTTGGGATTTTCTTTATAGCTGGTTTGCTTTCTTGGATAATCGGGAAATTTGGTTTTTCTTTAGGTCCAGTGTTTTTCATTGTCCTTGGTAGTTCCATATATTACAGAACTCAAATTCGTAAATATAGATTAAACATTAAAGAAGCTACTCAAAGAGAAATGTCTGTTAAAAAAATTGAAACTGATTATGAGACTATGGATTGGTTAAACGCTTTACTCGATAAATATTGGATTTTCTTGGAACCTTACATTTGCCAACAAGTCGCTGATAATGTTAACCCAGTTATTGCTCAATCAATTGGAGCTTTACCTGCTTTCATTCAAGGTGTTTGGATTGATACTATTACCCTTGGTTCTAAACCTTTTAGAGTTGAATCCGTTAAAACTTTGCCAAATACTGAAGATGATGTCTTAGTCATGGACTGGTGTTGTTCTTTCACTCCAAATGATTTACATGATTTGACTTATAAACAACTTAAAAACAGAGTTAATCAAAAAGTTGTTGTTAAGATTAAAGCTTTTGGGGTTTCTATTCCAATTGTTGTGAAAAATGTTGCATTCAAGGCCACAGTTAGAATTAGATTTCATATGATTGAATCTTTTCCACATATTGATACTATTAATGTTTCCTTACCTGAATTACCAATGTTTGATTTTGTTACTAAATTCTTTGGCGATACTTTCTTCAATTGGGAAGTTTTAGCAATTCCTGGTCTTTGGCCATTTATTTATGAAATGATTCAAAAATACGCTGGTCCAATGGTTTTACCTCCTTTCTCTTTTCAATTGAACGTTGAGCAATTATTAACTGGTGATTTGAATTCTGCTTCTGGTGTCCTTATTATCACTGCTCATCAAGCTGCTAACATTAAATTATTTGATCGTACTTTGGATAACACTATTGACCCTTACATCACTTTTGGTTTTACTAATTCTGTTAATGCAAAGACTAGTATTATTGAAGATACTAAGTTGCCTAAATGGGGTGAAACTATTTACGTTATGGTTAAGAATTATGCTGATCCTTTACATATGGCCATTTATGATTATAATGACGACCGTAAAGATGGTTTAATTGGTATTATTGATTATGATTTGCAAAACATTAAGAAAGAGCCTGTTGGTACTAAAATTACTACTCCATTTATGAGAAATAATAAGCCTGTTGGTGATTTTACATTTTCCTATAAATTTATTCCTTCCTTGGCCGCTACTAGATCTATCGATGGTACTATGGAAGCTCCTCCTGATTTGAACACAGGTATTGTAAGAATCGAAGTTGTCTCTGGTAAATTTAGCAAAGAAAGTTTCCCTGCATTGACTGGTTCTATTCAAGCTAAAATCAATTCTCATGACGTTGGCTCATTGAAATTTTTCAACACCAAAAGTAATAATGAACCTAATTGGTCTGTTAACCACAGAAGAATCATCTTTGATAAGGCTAACACCACTGTTTCATTTGAAATAAAAGATACTAAAGCTAAACCTCCTAAAGTTATTGATATTGTCCACGTTTCCTTGAATGATTTGATTGATAGAACCATTATTAACAAGAGATGGCTCTCATTTCCTGACGTTGCAGCTCAACTTGAAGTTAAAGCCGTTTGGCAACCAGTTAGACTCCCTGTCAAAGGAACTAGTTCCACTTACACTGAACCTATTGGTGTTGTTAAAGCAGTCATTCATAATGCTAGAGATCTTCGTAATTTGGAAACTGTTGGTAAAATTGACCCTTACATTAAAGTTCAAGTCAATGGTGTCACCAAGGCTAGAACTACTGCTGCAGATTCTACTACTAACCCAGATTATAACGAAGCCATTTATTTCCCAGTTCACTCTGTTAACCAAAAGATTGTCATTGAAGCTATGGATGTTGAAACTTCTAAAGACAGATCATTAGGTTCATTTGAGGTTAAACTTGATGGTATTATCACTAGTGGGCCTGAAGATGATGATAATGGATTTGTCGTTTATGAAGACGAAAAACCTCGTGAAAGTAGATTAGTCGCCAAAAAATTCTCTAAAGGTACCGTTAAATACAGTTTAAGTTTCTTCCCATTAATGCAAGTATTAGATCCAATTGAAGCTAGTAAAATTGAAGAGAGAAGTGAAGAAGAGAAAATTAAAGCTGAAAAATTGGCTAAGCTCACTGATGCTGAAAAGAAAGAATTAGAAAAAAAGGCTAAAGAACAAGAAGAATTTGCTAAATTCGATCAATCTGTTCCACCAGCTCCACCAATCAAGAGTTTTGAAGATACCCTGAAGGTTTATATTCCTTTGGAAAAACTTGTGGAACATGAAGTTGGTATGTTTGTTTATGAAATTCTTGGTTCCAGCATTAAGCAAAAAGGTAAATACTTGCAAGCATTTTTTGATGCTAATGGTTATCCAGATTATGCCTCTAATAAAATTCCAGAATCAGGTAATATCATTGGTACTGGTGATGTTTTCTTGAAAGAATTAAGCTGGTCCCAAGCTACGTTTAAAATCTCCGAAGATGCTGAAGACAACAAGGCAGAAGAATCTTTTGGAGAAGTTACTATTCCATCTCTTACTTTACTTAAAAACTCTTTTGGCACTCCATATGATATTCAATTAAGTGATGGCTCAACTATTAAAGTTAGAACTAGATTTATCCCAGCTACATTTGAAAGCATGCCTGAAGCTGATAGAATCACTAGTTCTGGTACCTTAACTGTTGATGTTATTGGCGGTTCTACTTTAATTGCTGCTGATTCTAATGGTAAATCAGATCCATTTGTTAAATTCTACTTGAATAATGGTAAAGGAGCAATATTCAAGACTAAATCTAAGAAGAAGACTCTTGATCCAGTTTGGAATGAGCAATTCTCTTTTGAAATCACTAACCGTTCATATGCATTTTTGAATGTTCGTTGTTACGATCATGATTTCGGTTCTGGCCAAGATGATGATTTGGGTGAAGGTATATTAGAATTATCTAAAGTAAATTCAGATGGCACTCCAACTGAAATTGATGTTCCATTGGCTGATGAAAAAGGCGTTCCAAATGGTGGGGTTATCCATTTACTGATTAGATTAAAGGCTGAATATGTATGTACTGTTCAAAGAGATGAACATAACTTTGGTGATACTGCTGTATTTGAAGCTGGTAAGACTTTTATTGGTGGAGGTACTAAAATCATTGGTGGAGGTATTGGTGCAGTTGGTAAAGTTAAACATAGTATCTTTGGTAAGAAACAATAATAATATTAATAATGTTATTACTATTAAAAGAACTTGTTGTTATGTACTCTATTTATGTTAAAAAAATCAAAGAACATACATATCTTTGAGAAAAAAAAATAATATAAAATTTATTTGAATCTTAGTGTTATATATTTTTAACAGTAGTTCTATTATTGTTAGTATGAGAGTTTTTTTTTTTTTTTTTTTTTTTTTAGCGAATCGATAACATTAATGCAACATCTCACCTAACAAAAAATGTCAAAAATTAATTGGGAAAAGATGCATTTTACAGGTAAAAAATTTAGAATAAGAAAGATTATAATCACAAAAATTGAAAAAAAAAAGTTAACGTTAAGTATATATATAAATTAATAAACAAATTAGAAAGAGTAGAATTAAATTCCCATTCTCTTGCTGACATAAGTTTGTGCTAATACTCCAAAAGATAATCCTAAGCCATCTTTAATCCAATCTTTAACCCATTCAGAAGGATCAACTTCATCATCGTCTTCTTCCTCGTCCTCATCGGCAGCAGTAGTTTCTTCTTCTTTAGCATTTTCACCATCTTTCTTTTCGCCTTCCTTATTTTCAGCTTTATTGAAAGAGTTTGAAGATAACCATTTAGCCCATTTCATTGGGAAAGCTTGAGATTTAGTCACAATTGAAAATTTATGTTCTAAATCTTTTAATGTAATCAAAAATTGGAAACAATCTTTACTGCTTTCATCAATCTTAATTATTTCTTGGAAATTTGAAGAATAGGTAGTTAAAGAACTTTCTTGAACAATAGGTTGAATAGAAATGAATATATGAGAAACACCATTCTTCTTCTTCTTTCTAATGTTACTATCACCAGAAGCTCCAGCTGCAGTTGCGGCTTCAGCGTCTTTCTTTTCCTTTTCTTGTTTCATATGAACCATTAATAATTTAATACCTTCATCAATGTTAGCAAATGCTAATTTTTCAGCATCAACAATATTACCTTTAAAAAAATCAATAGACTTTGGTAATAAATCATGGTCAGCGTTTGTCAAGCTAGCTAAATCTAAAATATTTAATAATTTACTGAAATTTTTAGAGTTGATAATTTCTAAATTTATAGACCCTTCTACTTGTCTAATAACTTGGCTGAATTTGTTATAAATTAAATAATCAATATAACTGAAGTTTTTTAAATCGTCATTGATAATAAAGATCTTAAGTGTTTCATCAGGGGTATTGATAGTTTGGGCAGTGTTTATGATCTGTTCATTCAAAGTATTGACAAATGAAGTAAACATTCCACCAACTTTATTAATTGGGTTCTGCTCTGGATTTGAATTAGAGTCAATGACAAGATTCTTGATCTGTGATTCGGCAGTTTTACTTATATCATTAGCAGTTTTACTTATATCATTGACGGTTGAATGAGCAGTTTTACGGAGATCTTCTGCGACATGGGAAGCTGAACCCCATAACGAGTTCAATTGTTTAGAACCAGAACTTCCCCACCAGTTGGAAATTGATGCAATTGGATCATTATCGTCAAATGAAGAAGTGGCAGGAGTTGATTCAGAATCTGGTGGTGCAGTAGTTGCTGGGGTATCAGCATGAGTAGTGGTAGTTGTCTCAGTTTTCGTTGTTGCAATAGAAGGTTCTGGTTTGGATTCTTTCTTTGGTTCTTCACTTTTCAGATTTTTGGCTGGTTTTAAAGATCCGGAATTGTTACCATCAGAAGCTAATTCATCAAGAAAGTCTAAAAATTCGCCATCTGTAGCGCTTGAAGCAGTAGTAGGCTTCTTAGATGAATTAGTTTTATTTTTTTCTTCATCAGGTAAAGAATCAAGGAAGTCTAAAACTTCATCAGCTTCGGATTTTGATGTTGACATTTTAATAATAGTAATAATAATAACAAAGTTTAATTGATTAGAAACTATATGTTTAAGTTGAATATCTATATTCTTTTCCCATAATGTTGGTAAAGATCAAAAATCTTGTTTTTTTATTTGTTTTTTTCTCTTTTGTTCTTTTTGATTGTTAAAAAAATGTAGTGTAACATGGGCCCATAACCATTTTTACTATATACCATGGAGGTAGGTTTAAATAAAGAAGGATATGTCTCTTCTTAATGCACATTAGAAGACTGTTGGATTCGAGCAGGTTTTTGTTTTTGGTATACCCATTATATTCTTTCTTATGTAATATATATATGTTTACTTGTAATGTAAAGCAAATAAATTATGATCCAGTCCTCTTCAGCAAAAACATATAACCAATTAAGGAAATATGTACAATGACGCACATGACATATGATAACATAAATTTATTTTTAACATCATTTATTTATAAGTTATTCGGCAAATTGAATTATCACTCTTGTAACTCAATATTCTGTTGTATTAAATACCTTTACTAAATAGATTATTAAGACACATACATATACATTGTATAAATAGAAGAACCAAAAAAAAAACAAAAAAAAAAAAAAGAAGGAAAGGAAATTCTAAAAATAAACAGATCAGCTGAGAAAAAAAAAATTTTTTTGTTTACAGGAAGAAGAGAAGAAAAAGAAGGCTCAACCAATTGAAAAATAAAAATAAAAATAATAAAAATAAACAAACAAAAAAAATATTTGTTTTTAGGATCCAAATCAAGTATTATTTATTTAAAAATATTCAAAAATAATAATAAAAGTATATTACAATATATGTATATATATAAGAAATATTATTATAAAGAAAAATAATAATAGCTGTCTTAAATATCTTGTATAAAAAATGCCTTTGCCTGATCTTGCTAGCTTGCAAAAGCTTAGAAATAAATCACATAATGATGATTCAGGAACAAAACAACGTAAAGTTACCCCTGGTGAACTTTTATCACAATTACCTTCATTAGAAAAACGTCCTAGTAAAGAACAATTACGTTCTGATAGTCTAAATACTAGTCTTATTAGCCGTTCAAATAAAAATTCTAGTGGCAGTGGTAGTCAACAAATCATGTCTCCTCCTCTTAGCCCTGGTCATCAAAATAACGAAAAAGATTTGAATTTTACAATGAAATTATCTCAATCATTATTAGTTGAAACCAGAAAATTAAATGCTCAAATTAAATCTAAAGATCACAAAATCAATAAATTACATTCTAAGAATACTGAATTAAATAATAATATTGCAGCACTCCAGGCTAAATTATCTAAATTCAGTGATAATGAACAATTACTTGATGATGCTAATTGGCAATTGAATATAAATTACCAGGAAAATTTAACTGAATTGAAAAAATTGAAAGATTTAAATTCAAGATTATCTCAAGATCTCCTTAAGTTATCTAATAACAATAATGACTTAACTCAGCAAATCGATGAAGTTAAATCTAATTATAAGAATTTAAATTCAAATTATAATACCCTTAGATCATCTAATGATGCTAAAATTACTGAATTAGAACAGCATATCCATGAATTAAATGCAGAAAATAATGAATTAGCTGGTAAAATTACTGATTTGGAAAATAATAATAATAATGATACCCTTGATAGTTCTTCAACTAATAAAAATATTACTGGTAACCTTGGTAATATTCCAAATTTAAAACTTTTTAAAAATAATAATGATGATAATGATACCATTAATAGTAAGAATATTGTTGGTGCTGATTCTGAAATCGATGAACCTATTGGATCTCCTATTAAAAGTATGCCTGCTAAAGATAATAAACTCGAAACTCAAACATTAGCTTCTAAATTAAATCATTCTCATCAAACTATTATCCGTTTAAGAAATCAACTCACTAAATACAGAAAGGAAAATATTGCTAATAATAATAACAGCAACTCCGCTGCTGCTGCTTCTAGTTCTTCTGGCTCATTAGACTCTGGTAAAAACTCATCTTCCCCAATAAGCAAATTATCAAAATCCATTTCCATAAAACGTTCAAGTGAAAAATTGAAAGATGTTAAATTAGTCAGTGGTGCTAAACGTCCTATTACTTATAACATCATTGATGATGAAACTGATGAATTATTAAAAGAAACAGAAGATTGGGAAAATTTTGATAATATTAATTCTGCAATTCCTACATCTTCTTCTTCTCCTCAACTCAAGCAAATGATTGATGATTATGCTAAAGAACATCAATTAGTATTAATCCCAGTGACCCAATTAGATGAGCTTAAATCTGTTAATGAAAAGGCTAAAAATAATAAAAAGTCTTCATCACGTAAATCTGCTAGATTTATTGATGAAGATGACCTTATTATTGACGCAGATGACCTTAGTGAAATTGAAGTTGTTAAGCCTAATAATAAAACTAGAAAGAGTCTTGGCGATGAAATTGTAGAAATTCAAAATTTGAGTGATTCTGATATTATTGAAGGTGATGATGGTAATGATTCTAATAGCAGTGAAGATAAATTTGTCACTATAAGATCTGGAAACAGTGCCCGTGAAAAACTCACTAAAGAAATTGAGCTTTTAAAATCAGAAAATTTGAAATTGAAGGATAAATTGCATCAATTGAAACTTGATGATGGTGATGATACTAAAGATTTCTCTAAATTAATTGTTTTAAATAATACTGATCATACTAGTCTTTTATCACAAATTAAAGATTTGAAGTCATCTAATGAAAAATTGACCAAAAATATTTCACAACTTGATCAATCTCATAAAGCTGCTTCTCAAAATGTTAAACAACTAGAAGCTGATAAGTCTAATCTTGTAAATTCTCATAAAGAAGCTGTTACCAAACTTTCTGCTGACCATTCTAAAATTATTGATGAATTATCTACTAAACACTCTAAAGCTATTGATGAATTATCCACTAAACATTCAAATGTTATAAATGAATTATCGACTGAACATTCAAAAGCTATTAAAGATTTATCCACTAATCATGAATTCGAAAAATCTTCTTTCAAAAAAGAAATCGTGGCATTAACGGCATCAATTGCTGCATTGACTGCTGCTAAAGAATCTTTAGATAAAAACTCTACTTCTTTGAAATCTGCAAACAAGACTCATTTGGAAAGTATTGAAAGCTTGAAAGCTGAAAATGCTAAAATGCTATCGGAACATGCAGATGCTCTAGAAAAACTTACTTCTGATCATAACAAATCTATCAATCAATTATCAAATAATTTGACTACTGAAAAGGATGCTCACAGTAGATCTAAAGCTTCTCATGACAAGGCATTACTGTCATTAAATGCTACAATTGCTACTTTAACTGCTAACAAAGTTTCCTTAGATAAAGATTTATCAAAAGCTAAATCTGTTTCTGAAGGTTACCTCAGTGAAATTGAAAAATTAAAGGCTGAAAATGTTAAACTTTTAGATAATCATAAAGATTCTCTTTCTAAACTCACTGCTATTCATGAGAAATCTATCAGTGAAGTTTCTAATAGCTATAACTTGGAAAAGGAAGCTCATGTTAAATCTAAGAACGATAGCAAAAAGGAAATTTTGGCATTAACTGCATCTATTACTACTTTAACAGCTGCTAAGTCTACTTTAGAGAAAGACTTGACTGCTGCTAAATCTCTTTGCGATGGTTACGTTGGTGAAATTGAAAAACTCAAACTTGAATCTAAAAATTTATCTACTAAGAATCAAGACTTGAAATTCAAATTAGATGAAGCTACTTTTTACAGTAATTCTCTCGACAAGAAATTCTTTACCTTAAATGAAGAACATCAAGTGTTGACTAAGAAACTTGATACCTTAGTTGCTGAGAATGAGACTTTGAAAGCCCAAAATGAAGATTTAGATAGCGAAGTCAATAAATTTGAATCATTAAGCGCTGCTTACAAGAAAGAGATTAGAATTGTTAAAGATATGCATGATGATTTGAATAAGCGTCATAGTGAACTTGAAAGCAAATACAGTGCTAAAGAGCTTGAATTTAATGAACTTTGTAAAGTTTCTACTTCAAGAGAAAAAGAATTATCTACCGTTAAAGCGGATTACGAAAATTTGAATAAAGACCATAGTTCTGTTTCTGATAAATTGAAAGTTGCAGCTGCATCTATTTTCACTTTGGAAGCTGCTAAGAAGGCTCTTGAATCTAAATCTACTGATTTAACTAAAAATATTCAAGACAGTGATAATAAGGTTAAAGATTTGGAAGCCACTGTTGCTGCTCTTGAAAAGAAGAACTCTGAATTATCTAGTAGTTCTAAAAGTAATAATGATAAATTACAATCTGAAATTAACACTTTAACTGAGAAGATTTTCTCATTAGAAGCTTCTAATAAACAACTTAGTGATAACCACAATGTTGTTATTGCTGATTGGGAATCTAAGGCTAAAGAATCACAAGAATCATATGCTGCTAATTGCAAAGAATTAACTGATAAGCATAATTTGGAAATGGAAAATCACAAAGCTACTATTGATAAACTTAACTCTAAACAAGCAGAATTAGATGAATTAACAAAGAACCTTAAAGAAACTGCTGCTGCATTAGTTGCGTTAAAGGAAAATTATAGTTCATTAACTGCAGATCATGAAAAGTTGGGCAATTCTCAAGCTGAATTACAGAAATCAATTACTGAAAAAGATGGTAAATTATCTTCAATTACCACTGAAAATAAGTCATTGCAAGAACAATTAGCGAAACTTAACTCTGATCACTCTTCTCTTCAAGCTGAATATAAGGAAAAAGCTTCTTCTTTTACTACTAAGATTGCTGCATTAACAGCGGCTGTTGCTGCTTCTAAACTTGCTCATGATAAATTATCCGGCAAGCATAAGCTGTTGAATGATAATTACGAAGATATCAATACCAAATACAAGGTTATTGATTCTAAATATGCCGATTTAACTACTACTCATAAATTATTGAGTGATAAATATGATTCTGCTTCTAAGGAAATTGATTTATTAAAGAATGATGCTGTTAAGGCTAGAGGGATCAAATCTGATCTTGAAGCTAAATTAAGTAATTTGACTAAAGAAATTGAAGTAGTTAAATCTAGTAATGAAAAACTTTCTGAACAAATTGTTGAATTGAAAGGTGAAAAGGATCATCTTATTAAGGAAAAACAGCTTGAAAAGGAAAAATATGAACAATTAGAAAAATCACATTCTGAAACTGGTAATAATATTGAAAAGGCTACCAAAGATTTACTTGAATTAAAGGCTACTCATGAATTATTAGTATCAGATAATTCTGCATTATTAGCTAAGCATAATGATCTTAAAATATCCCATGACGAAAATATTTCTGAAAATCAATCTCTTAAGAAAGATTTAGCTTCTGTCAAAGATAAACATTCTGAATTATTGACGTCCATTGAAGCTAAAAATAAAGATCTTGATTTAACTAAATCTGAAATTAGTAAATTGAAATTATCATTAGCTGAATTACAAAAAGAATTTGATGATAAGAAAACTGAAAACATGAAACTCATTTCTACTAATACTTCATTAAAACATGAAAACTCTGAAATTTCCGAAAAGATTGCAGCTTTAGAAACTGAATTATCTACTAAGAGCAAATCTTTATCTGAATCAGATTATAACCATAAATCAACTACTGCTAAGTTAACTGCACTTACAGCATCATTTGCGGCGTTAGAGGCAGCTCATAAATTATTGAAATCTAAGAATGAAGGCTTAGAGAAAGATATTGCTGCATCAAATACTCGTGCTGAATCTGGTGATAGTTCTATTTCTAAGCTTGAATCCTCTTTGAAAGAAAAGGATGCTAATTTGAAAACTGTTGTTGCGGTCAAAGATGGAAAGATTTCAACTCTTGAAGGTCAAGTCAAAGAATTATCTACTAAGCTATCTGATTTACAAAAGGAACACAAAGTCTTGGATACTGACAAATCTTCTATTTCTGCAAAATTGGCTCTGGTCACTGGTGCATTATTAGCGCTTGAAACTACTCATAAATTGGCTACTCGTGAAAAGGAATCTGCTAATGAAAAGAATAAAGAATTATCTTTAGAAATGTCTAAATTACAAGAATCTAGTAACATTAAGAATAAGGAATTATTATCTTTGAAGAAAGAATCTGATAATAAATTGAAACAATTAACTGAAAATTACAATGCTGTTAAGGAGAAGTTAGATTCTAGTGAACAATTATTAAAGGAAACTGATGCTGCTAAGAGTAAATTAATTGAAGAAAATAAATCATTCTCTACTGAAAAGGAAAGTGCTCTTAAGAAGATTGCTGAATTAACTGCTTTGATCACTGTTATTAAGACTGAAAAGGAATCTCATGCCACTAAAAGCAAATCTATTGAGCAAGATTTATCTACTATTAAATCAGACAATGCTAAAGCTGTTCAAATATTAGAGGGTAAAATTGCTGAATTGAGTACGACTAATGATAAATTGGTTAAAGAAAATGAAGCACTTGCTAAAGATTCTTCTAGCGCCACCCAATCATTAAAACAAGAAATTGTATCATTAACAGCTTCTAAAGTCGCTCTTGATACTCAAGTGAAATCATTAAGTAGTGAAAAGAATTCATTATCTATCAATGCTAAAGAAATTGAGGAAAAGAATAAAGAGTTATTAGCCAATAATACTAAGATCCAATCTAATTATGATAAATTGTTTGGTGATTATAATAAACTTTTCAAAGATCATACTGCTCTTAATGGCGAATATAAAGAATTGTTTGATAAGAATTCTAGACTTGACACAAAATTCAATGATAATGAACAAGAAAGATCTACTGTAACTATTGCAAAGGACAAACTTCAAGCGGAATACAATGCTTTACTTGTTAAATTCAATAAACTTAGTGAAGATCACGGAGTCCTTGGTGAACAGCATAAACAATTATCTGAAAGAATTGACACTTCAGATAATAAATTAAAAGAAATTGAAGTTGCCCATGCTGCTCTTACTACTAAGAATTTAAAGACTGAATCAGAGCATTCTGAATTACTTAAGAAATATAATGACCTTGATAAAGTTCATAATTCTCTTAATGGTGAACATAAGCAATTATCTTCTCAACAAACTGATCTTGAAACTAAGATTAGAGATATTGAGGTTGCTAATGCCACTCTTCTAGCTAACAATGCTAAGATCCAGGCTGATTATGATACTTTACTCGAGAATTTTAATAAGCTTACAAATGATCATTCTGATCTTGATGTTGAACATAAGCAGTTGTCTGAAAATAATGCAAGCCTTGATAAGAAATACAAAGATATTGAAGCATCTCATGTCGCTCTTGCTGCTGAAAATTTGAAGGCTAAATCAGACAATAGTGCATTACTTGAGAAATTCAAGAATCTTAGTCAAGAGCATGCCACTCTTGGTGATACTCATAAAAAATTATCTGAACAGCATGCAGCACTTGATAGTAACTTGAAAGATTCATCTAAAAAATTAGCAGAGGCTTTATTATTAGTTGAAGCTACTAAGAAATCTAAGCAATCAAATGATGAGAAATTATCTGGTATTGAGAAAAATTACTTACAAGCTAGATCCATTGGTGATTCCGCTACTTTGGAAAACAATAAATTAAAGGCTACTATTGAAGCATTACAACAGGAAAAAATTAACTTACAATCTAGAATTAGTAATTATGAATCATCTGAAAAGAATCTCAAGAGCAATCTTGAATCATTACAGAAAGATTTGGTTATCGCCAAGAGTACTGTTTATAATAATAATAACCCAGAAGATAGTTTCGTTGATGCTTCTGAAGATTTAGCTTCTGATTATGATGAATCTAAAGTCAGGGATGCTGCTATGGCAATGAATATGAAATTGATTCCAAATGATGAATATTTAGCTCTTTCAGGAGGCAGTCAATTAAATAGAGTTCAGCTTTCTTCATTAGCAAAGAAGATGAACCTTCTTGTTGTTCCAGAAAAATCATATGTTGCTACTAATATGTTTAAATTCCCTGATACTAATAATGTTATGGTGGTTCCAAAGTCTTATTATAATAAACTTTCCAAAAATGATTCACTTGCTGTCCATAAAGTTAAGATTGATGCCCTAGGTGAAGAAGCTCAAAAGAGAGGTTATAAATTAGTCCCACTCAATGCTGCTGCTAGCGATGAGGAGGATATTAATGATGTCACATTAGATGAAAAAACTGCTAAAGATCTTGTCACTGCGTCTAATACCGCCGAAAATAGTGTTGTACCAGATAATTCTAATAAGCAAACTATCACTGCTAGGTCATCATTTGCTAACAGTGCTTATGATGCTATGCCACCACCATCTAGAAAGATTTCTATGCCATCGTTAATTAAGCATGGATCTAATTCTCAATTAGGTAGTGCAGCTTCAAGACCAAATTCTACAAGATTATCTATTGTGCAAAGTGCTAAGAGTGTCACTGGATTGTCGCTTGCCACTGAAGCATCTTTAAGTGAACCAAGTATCATTGGAGCGGTCACTCAGACAGTTATTGGTGAATATTTATTCAAATATTATCGTCGTTTAGGTCCATTAAGTGTCATTTCAGAAGTCAGACATGAAAAATACTTTTGGATTCATCCTTATACTTTAACTTTATACTGGTCTGATTCGAATCCAGTTTTAACTGAAGATTCAAATAAGAAGATCCGTTCAGCACCAATTTTCTCAGTGGAAAGTGTTGATGATAATAATCCTTTACCAGCAGGACTATACCATAAGAGTATTATCATTCATACTGGTAAAAGCAGTGTTAAAATCACATGTCCATCTCGTTTACGTCATAATATCTGGTATAACTCTATTAGATATTTACTTCATCAAACTGATGAAGAATAATTTTTTTAAAATTATTTTTTTGTTGTTTCTTTCTCCTTTTTTTGTTCCTTATTTTTTTTTAAAAATATATTTTAACATTTAGTGATATAAATCTATAATTAGTAATATAAACAATATATCCTGTAATGAAAAGATTCCAGTATTAAAGATGCAATATCCGGACTCCTCATATGTAGAAACTCTATGTGTGATTTTCAAAAAAGATTAATTAATGTGTCTATGTCACCCTATGCACAAAGTGAAAATTCCAAGAAACAAAATTGTGCAACAAAAAAAAATAAAAAAAAAAATTTTTATTCTTCATTAATAATAAATAATGCGGTGATAATCAATATAACCAGTACAATAAATAACTAAAAACTTAACAAAAAAAATGAGTCTTTTAGGAATTCAGAGTAGAAGAATACGGTTTAAATTCAACATACTGACAAAAAATGTGATACAGACAAATAATAACCTTGATCATGGTAGAATGGTATTTTTGGGGAAGCGAAATTTCAGCGATTTCACAACAATGATACAAGACTTGACCACAACGTTAGTAGAAATTCATACATCCACGGGGATTCCGTGGTGGGGGATAATTCCGCTAACTACAATAGCGTTCAGGTCAACTATAACATTACCATTTGCGATTCTTAATCGTAAAAGAGCTATTAAGCAACAGCTGATAAGACCGATAATAAATTCAATGTATCCAATTCTTAAATATAATTTAATGAGAAAATTAATGATTCAAAACCGTTCAAAGCCATCATCATCAGTTTCAGTGAATAATAATGTTAAATCTTTAGAGATTGCTACTAATGATTCTTTATCATCATTAAGCTATGAACAAACGGTGTTATTATCAGCCAAGGAGAAAAGAAAGAGACAGAAAGAATTATATAAAGAACTTGGATGTCAAAGTTGGAAAAGTTTTGTATTGCCAGTACTTCAGATACCTTTATGGATTATTCTTTCTTTAACGATACGTAACTTATCAGGATGGAACAGTTTCTTGATATCTTCCACCAGTGGAGCTGATAGAATCGAACCAACTTTAATCAATGGTGGTCTTGGTTGGTTTCCGGATTTATCATTGGCTGATCCATATGGTGTGCTTCCAATAGTTCTTGGGATTGCATCGTTAACAAATATTGAATTATTAACTAAGCATAATATCAGTAACATTCACGGGTCAAGATTAGTTAAAGATGCATTTTCTAATAGATTAACAGTTTTCGATTCAATTTTAAACATTTCAAGATTATCAGTGGTTTTCTTAATGGGTATCAGTTCTCAAGCACCTAGTATTTTAGTTCTTTATTGGATCTGTTCCAATTGCTTCTCGTTGGCACAAAATACAATTATGGATTATATAATGCCATTAAAGACCAATTATTATGACTTAAATAGTGATTACTTTGTTAGTGGTAACAATTACACAGAAAAGAGTTTGGTACCATATGTTGAATCTCAAACCATCAAAAACATTCAAGCTTATAAACACACCCATTCAGAAAAGGAAATCAATGATTTATTGAAATTAGAACTTAAACAATAATAACAATAATAATAATAATAATAAAAGAAAAGTACGTACATATATAAATAACATTGTAAATATAAACATTGTCATAAGCATTTTATTGTTTTATTGTTGCTAATTGTGTAAAAAAAATATTTAGTTTATATACGTGAGAGTTCATCTTTAGTGAATCCAAGTTTCAGCATTACAGGGTAGTTATATAATGCCATCATTGCTGCCTTTTGACTAGCAATTTTTTTATTGCGAGCAATACCATTTCCTAATTCCATACCATTGACAAACACTTTGGCTAAGAATTTGGTAGTATCAAGTTGTTTAAATTTATAATTCAACATCAATTTCTTCAGACCAATCATTGCATACAATCTATTCTTTGCGGTGAAATCGACATGTGTATCATCTATTTTGTTATTATTATTATTATTAGTTGTTGTTGTTGTTGTTGTTGTAGTTGTAGTAGTGTTTTCAATTTTGATCGCCAGATTTGCTGATAATAACCCATATTTCTTAACTAATTCTTGAGCATTTTTTTTCTTAGCGAAAATATTTTTTAAAGAATTTAATTTAGCATCTTTAAGGGTTTTCCCTGTACCAGTACCTATATACTGATCATCAATTGAACAAATAACCACTGATTGTGACCCTTTACTAGGACGTTCTATAAAACTAGGTGTCACTTTCAGTAATAATCGTTCTATAAGGAAATTAGTGTCAATAATATCCAATGGAGTAGTAGAAATTTCTTTAACAGGGTCTGGTAACAGTTCAAAATAGTTTAAATCTGAAGATGGGTTTGTAGATTTTTGAGTTGTTGAGTAAAAATTTGCATGACTAGAACTATCATCATCGTCGTCATCATCCATATCAAAATCAGTTTCATCAGTAGCTTTATTATTGTTTTTCAAATGACTAGAACTTCCTGGGCCTGGACCATATTCAGAGACAATATTTGAACTAGCCTTAATATATTGATCTCTTTTGAAAAAAGCGTTTTTATGTTGTGATTGATATTTACTCGGAATAGTTTTCCTTCTGATCGGGTTTGAAATAGTTTGATAAAATTGATCATTAAAAACATTTGATAACCAAAATTTAATATATTGTACATCATAATGACATTCAGTCATTATAGCCCCCAAATAACAAAGGAAAATATCCGCATAAACTTCAGTTTTTGAGTCACCTTTTAAATATTCATTAAGGATCTGTACATTGGTCTTCGAGGGAGGTATAACGTTTTCAATCAGTAATAAATCAAATACTTCAGATTCACTAGATATGGTCAATTCCATGAATTTAGCTAAATAAAAATCTAAATTCAATTGAAGAAACAAAAGACTTTTGAACTCATAATCTTCGACTTTTTCTTGGAATAATAATAACTCATCATTACTTAAATTAGGATAAGTTTCATTAAGGATCGATATTGAAATGTAGGTCCAAAACAGTCTACCCAAAGATAGCAATTTCTCATTATATGTGACTGCATTGTTTAAATTTTCTTTATTTAAATTATTGAACCCAGATAAGAAATTTTCATAAATAGTTGGGTGACAAAAAATTGGAAAGTTTTTACTTTTATCAAGGATTTTCAATAAACCATGTCGAACTTTATATGCACCGCTAGGTTTAACGAGATTATTGTCAATTAATAATTTATTCAAAGGGTCAAGTTTTGTCGTTGATAATTTATATATTGCACCGTTATTATTAGTCTCGAAAGAAGTTTTCACTTTGGTAGAAATTTTAGAAGTATTTGAGTCTAATACTCGTTGCATTAATATTGAATGTTCTGAAGGGTCGCATAAAGAATAATAGTCAAGTAATTGTTTGCGATTATCATGATCAATTGAGAGTACTAATAATTGATTTAAATTGTTTTGTATTTGAGAAAGTAATACTGAAGACTCTAAAAACCTTTCAATAGTATAATCATTATTAGCAACTTTAAACCCACTAGCGGGCAAATTAGACATTTTTTCCATTAATCTTAATATTTGAGTGTAGTAGGTCTATAGGAAGAATCAAAAAAAAATAAAAAAAAAGTTTGGATCATAAATTTTGGAATCCACACACGCTAAAAATTATTATGGAGTCTTCTTTTTGAAATATTAGTTTCAATAGAAGAAGAATTATCTTATATAAATATTGAATGACTGGATGGATGGATTAATTTTATAGTTTTTAAGTTTGATTTGTTTTTCCCTTGATTTTTTTGACTGATTTTTTTATTTTTTTGACTGATTTTTTGGTTTTCCTCTTTATATACAGAATAATTAAAAGAATAATTGAAGCTAAATATAATACAGCTGTCAAGTACTACATTTTTCACTGTTGCCACAAACTCCACAACAGGAGAGATATTTGAGAGGAAAAAAAAGCCGAAGAGTAAAATATTGAGTTTATTTGAATAAAGAAGAAAAACCTTCTAATGTAGTAGTATAGATATATATATTATAAAGTTGAATGAAAAAAAAGGGTATCAATAAAACGAAGAAATTTCCGTTTGTTATTTATTTATCTATTACTTAGATAAACGGTTCACCAGAAGAAGCAGATTCATAAGAATTTCTTCTTGCTGGAGTGGTATCGTATTTCTCATGTTTGTCAATCGACAAAGAATTACGAGGTGCTGGTGGTTTTGGTGGTATCTTATTAGTAGATCCAAGGTTGTTGTTTGTACTTTTCACTGAATAATTATCAAAGCTTTCATCATCATCTGATGAAAGAATGTTGTTCGTGTTAGGGTCTGTAGTTGTAGTTGGAACGTTTTTATTATCAGTTGCTGATAAAGAGGATGATGAAGAGTTAGAAGATTCTGCTTCGAAGAAAGGATTTTCAGTCATGTAGTATTTACGTAATCCAACATTAGCATAGCGCTCATTATTCCTTGAAGCACTCTTGCTATAGAACCCTTCTTTAGGGAATGTTTGTTTTCTATAATTACTGTGATGATAGCTATGATGATGGTTATTTCTTGAATTGTATTTGGTATTGTTATTGGTAATAGTGTCGCTGTTATTGATAGTGTTATTAAACGGTAAAATAGAGTCTTCTTGGATACTAGATTCTCTAGATCTTTGAGATCTACGTTGATTTGACTGTATTGAATAATTAGAAGATCTTCTTGAATAAGATATTTCGTCACTTTCTTCATAAACAGTATCAATAATTCTATTATTAGTATTATTATTATTGTTATTATTAGCCGGATTTTTATTATTATGATTATTATTAGTTAAACTTTTTGCAAATAAGTTAAATGTTGAACTTTTAGATAACCCTTGTAAAAGATTTTCACGTATTGCAAATAATCCATTATCGCTACTAGCATTACTAGTAGCCGCACTATTACCACTTTCAGTAGATATTCTTCTATTATCTAACGAAGAATCAGATGAGTTTTCACTATAGCTATTCGAGTTGCTACTGTAAATATTGACATTATTATTGTTTGCATCATGATGATGATGGCCACTGTTATTATTACTATTATTATTGATTGAACGATTATTTTTCTCATTATGATTGCTATTGTTATTATTATTGATCATGAATACACTTAATATTTTCTGTATTGGGTTATTATGATGCTCATATGTTTTTTCTTGATTAGAATTATTAAATGGATTAAGTTTATTTTTGCGATTTCTCTTTTGGAAAAACCATAAGGCAAGTAAAATTACAATAAAGCCACAAATAGAGCCAACGACTGAACCAGCAATCACTGAAGCATGAGAATTTGAACTTGAGCTTGAAGAAGAAGAAGATTTCCCTTGTTGTCGCTGTTCAATATGCAGGTAATAATAGGAACTATTCACGGTACTAGTGGCAAAATTTGTTAAGCTAACAGAAGAAGCATAATCATAAGTGACCACTGTGACGGTACTAGGAACAAATGCAAAAGAACTTGATCCACCAGACTCGGTTATAAGATATGGTTGAGTATAAACATAACCGAAAGTAGTTAGTTGAGTATTTTCAACGCCTTTAGTAACAGTTGAATATCTAGTAGTATAAACGGTACTTGGGATTCTTCTACTAGTAGTGGTAGTGGCTATAGAGCTTGTAGAATTAAAATTAGAAGGAGTTGTTGTAGTTGTTGTAGTTGAGTTATATAAAGGGACAGAAAGAGTAGTAATAATTGAAATTTTCTCATCAGAAGCGGATGAAGTTTTAGAACTCGATTTGGTGGAGCCTGTGGAAGTAATTTTATGAGATGATGATGAAGCTGAAGAAGAAATAGTTGAAGCAAAATTCGATATTATATAAGAATATAATGTAGTAGAAGATCCAAAATCAGATGAGGATAAGGAGGATGAAGAATCACTGACAGTATTCGTGCTTGAAGTAGAGACAGAATTTTGAGTTGAGGTATATAATGATCCGTCGTTTAAGGTAGTAGTGATTACTGTAACTTCGGTAATGATATCGACGGCAGATTCATCTGTGGCAGATTCATCTGTAGTAGATAATGTATCAGTAGTATCATCATCACTGGATATTGAAGATATCCAGGTAGCCGAAGTATATTTATCAGCAGACATATTATTATGAAAGTGAATATTAGATCAAAATAGGAAGAGTAACTGACTAAAAAAATGGATAAGGCCGACAAATGGAAATGGAAATGTAAATGCAAATGCAACAAATTTTTTTGGTTATTTGTTAGTTGATGGAGAGATGATGGGGGAAAAACTTCGTTATGTATGAAATGATTGAATAATAAATGATAAATGATTGAATATTGTTATTGTTATTGTGATTGTGATTCATCAAGTTTAAATCAGATAGATGATAAATATGATATAGTAAAAGAATAAAAAATTTTTTTTCCTTTTTTTTTCCTTTTTTTTTTCCTTTTTTTCTTTTTTCTAAATCAAGCAACAATATTGGATTTAAGAAGAAACCCCCCAAAAAAAAAACAACAAAAATAAAATTTTTTTACTTTTTTCAGCTACTGCTAATAATAATAATTATTATTAATAGTTAATTAATTATTCAAAAAAAATAAACAAATATATTATGAAAATTTGTACAATTATTTATATATGGGAGGATTCGCCTTGGTATATATAATCATTGAAATTCTTTTTTTTGTACTATTAAACAAGGCATTTATTATTATCAACTTGTCATATTTATTTTATTTGGGGAGAGACTAGTGATAATCCCTGAAGAAAAGAGGAAAAACTCGTTAAAAACTTTGGTTATTTGTATGTACAAACTAGACGAACAAGACATAAAAGAAACGACATATATACATATATGCATTTCCTATCTAAGTTTATATATATTATTTGTGATATTTATTATTACTGTCACCAATGAAAATAATTATAAGAAAAGAAAACAGGAGAAAAGGCAAAAAAAATCGTTATTCTAGTGTATAGCTAGAATTATCATTAGATAACCGTAAACGATTATGTAAAAAAAAACTAGGATTGACTCTAAAATGTTGGAATTAATTTAAAAAAAATATTAACAAGACTATTGCATCCTAATAACCAACTAATCAACCATTTTGGTGAGTATTTACCTAAATAATCATAAATTCTTGCGCCTTTCCCAATGTACTCTATTCTTAAATCTTTGACATACCGTCTTTTTTTACGACAATTAACATCACTATTTAAAAGATCAAAAATTTTATAATTTAATTCTCGAAGTGTAGTCCCAGTTGAATATTGTGATGGTCCACTTAATAAACATATTTGCTTAAAATTAGCTCCATAAATATCCTTCATTTTCTCAGTCCACCCTAACACTTGGTTCTGTGTTGATGCTGATAATTTTTGAATTGCTTCTTTGCTATTCTTATGATTAAAAATGTTTAATGATCCAAGTTTTAAATTTATAACTTCAATGTTTAAATTCTCATCATTGACAATTTCTCTAGCTAATGCTTCAAAAATGTTGTTCAACGAAGTAATAGCCACAGTCTCTGGTGCATGGAATGGTATATTAATTGATGAGATTAAATCCGGTGTCAACAAGATTAACTTTGTCGCCATACAATTAACCGAGACATCTTCAAATTGGATTGAATTGTTTCTTCTAATAAGATCCAAGAAATTATTTGAAAATAGTATTAATGGTGGTAATATTTTGGCATTAATACAATCTGACCATGTCTTCGAACTAGTACTCTCAATAGGGCCTGTTGGATAACCCAAATCAGGGATAACTAATACTCCAACTAATTTTAAATGATGAGCTCCAGCATTAACAAATGGTACCACTGGACTATTGATTAATTTATTAAAATTATTAATTTGTAAATTTAAATCTTGAGAATTTGATGAATTAATGTTGAAAGGTCTAATATCACTTGATTTTTCATTTAATATGCATTCATTTTCCTTTTCATTAATTGCACTAATATATACAATGTATCCTCGTTTTTCTAAATCATTAGCAATGATTCTCACTAATGGTTCAAGCGGTGATCCAATGATTACAATAACATTAAAGCGCGCACCATTAGCTAATCTTTTCGACTTTCTTCGTTTGTCTGTTCTTCTATATCTTTTATTATTTCTAATTATACTTGAATCACTGTGACTATTACCATTGTTGTCGCTATTATAGTAATAATATCCAGCTCCTAATACTGCACCACCGATTAAAAACCCGACTAGTTTAGAATGTTTTTTTAAAAAGACTTCAAATTTATTAGTAGAATCGATATCTTTCAGTATTACCTCAACAGACCTATTCTGTTGAAATGGTAATTTATTCCTATAAAATTCAAATAAAGAATCTGTAGTTGAATTAATGTATTCAGTAGCATTAGTTACTATATCACTATTTTGAATTGCATCGATCTTTTGATTCACTCTCGCCGAATAATATCGTATATATTGAAACGTCTGATCAATTGGATCCATATTTTTTTAATTATTTATCACAGCTACTATTTTATAATTATTAATTATCAGGTAGATAGTAAATGATTACAAGATACTTGATATTTTTATTTATTGCCCCCATATTTTCTTTGATCGAAGAAAGAAAAAAAAATTTTATTTTTATATATACTCATCTGAAAATCAGTGCTCGTAATTTTCTTTTCCGAGTGATGCTCATATTAGTACCTTTAATAGCTGTAAAGCAACAATTACTAAAATAACTATAGAATTTTATAGAAATCAATCAACAATCCAATCCAATTCATTCATTCATTCATTCATTCACATATCTCTTTAATCACTGTTTGAATTATATTGGCGTACAGCTGCGCCATACTTACTATTGCTTCTCACCCTTTATAATGTCACGTGTGGCTAAGTAAAAAGCATAAACAGATAAAATGGCTCCCGTCTGCCATGCTTCGGCACCGCGGGTCCAAAGTCCCTCCATCTCTTTTTACATAATAGGGGCTCTCACCATACAAATAAAATATCCATCAAAAATATTCCTTCTATTTTCAAAGAAAAAAAGAAAAAAAAAAGAGAGAATCTTGAAAAAACCGAATTTTAAAATTTTATTTTTAATACAATAATTGCAATCAATATATAAATTTATTCACTCCTTTTTTAAAAAAGAGCAAAAAAATAAAATAAATTGCAAATTGATAATAAATATAATAGAATAGAGATAAAATATGGCTATAACAATTAATAATCCCATTCCTAGAAGTTTGAAGAGTGAATCTAAGTAAGTAGTAAGCCAGCCGGCAATTGGTAAATAATTAACAAAATATAAATTATACTAACAAATTACTTATTATTATTTTTTTAGGAAAGCAGCAAGAATTCTTTCATCTTTTATTAAGCCAAACCAAGTATTTGGAGCTGACCAAGTGATCCCACCTGACGTTTTACAAAATGCAAAAGGACTTGCAATTTTGACAGTTTTAAAAGCAGGTTTCCTTTTCTCTGGTAGAGCAGGTTCGGGAATTATTGTGGCAAGACTCCCAGATGGATCTTGGTCTGCCCCTTCTGCAATTGTCACTGCTGGTGCTGGGGTTGGTGGTCAAATTGGTGCTGAATTGACTGATTTTGTGTTTATATTGAATAATGCTAAAGCAGTGCAGTCATTTGCTCAAATTGGTTCAATTACTCTTGGTGGTAATGTCTCATTAGCAGCTGGTCCATTGGGTAGAAACGCTGAAGCTGCAGGTACTGCCTCTTTAAAATCAGCGGCAGCAATTTTTTCATATTCAAAGACTAAAGGTTTATTTGCTGGTGTTTCTTTAGAGGGGTCAGTGATTGTAGAAAGAAGAGACGCCAATAAGAAATTTTATGGTGGTAATGCTACTGCAAAGACTATTTTAAGTGGTAGAGTTGAACCACCACCTGCTTGTGATCCCTTATTTAGAGTCTTAGAATCAAGAGCATTTTCAAGAGAGTTCGGTGCTGGTCATTACGATGATGACTATTATGATGATATTCCAAGTAATTTCTCTGATGATGACGATAGTGATAGACGTTCTAACAACACTTTTGCAAGAAGATCTGCCCGCGCTGCTCTGAGCAATGGTAGTGCAAGCATTGGTGGTCGTTCAAGAGGTGGTCGTAGTCGCCGTTATGATGATGATTCAGACGACGATTATGATGATGACTCTGCCGATGACGATTTTTATGATGATCATAGTAATCATCGTTCATCACGTAACCGTAGTGGAAGTGGCAGCAACAAAAATAGCGGTCATGCCGGGTCTTGGGAAGATGATGTTTATGATAGATCACATAATCGTGGTGGTGCTGATGCTGATGTTGATAATTATGGGCCTGATAGGCCAAGTTCTTCTAAACCTTCATTCAAAGATGATATTCCAACAACTAGTCACCGTGGCCGTAGTGATGATGATGATCCATTCACTAGTTCTAAAAACGGTACTAAGGCAATTGCTCGTTATACTTTTGATGCTGAACAACCTGGCGATTTACCTTTTAAGAAAGGTGATGTTATCGTTATTTTAGAAAAAAGTGACTCTACTGATGATTGGTGGTCTGGTAGATGTAATGGTAAAGAAGGTATTTTCCCTGCTAATTACATCGAACTTATCTAATGATTCTTTTATTTATATAATATTTTTTTTTCCTTTCTCATTTGTATACTCTCTATGTCCGTCTTCTTTAATAATGCTACTACTACACGTCATTCTCTGATTTTTTTTTTTTATTCTTCTTTATCTACTTAACTTCTTTATTCTTCTTTTTTTTCATATATATATATATATATATATATATATATATAATATATAGAAAGTTCTTTAGTTTCTACAATTACTAATATTAGTTGTTAAAAATAGATTTTTTTTTATTTATTTTTCAGATTAATTTTTTCAAAATTTTAAAACCGATTATTATAAAAAGCAAAAAAGCATATTAAATTAATAAAAAAATTAAATTTCTTTATTTAGGAGGTGGGAATGATAATGTTTGATAAACTTTAGCAGGAAGTTGCCCAGCTTGGTTTAATGGTATCATAATAGGTGGTAATCCAGATTCAAAATTTGTAGGTTTCATAATGAATTGTGGACTAAACATGTAATTCATTGGAATTGGGAATTGTCCAGATGTATGAGGAATGAATTCTTCAGTAGCAGTAGTAGCAGTGTTTGTTGCAAGTGTTTGTTGGAATGGTTGTGGAGGTGGAGGTGGAGGGATTGGATGTAATGGGATTGGAATTCTGTGATGGTTAATACCTGGCAATTGTTGTTGGAGAGAGGTATTTTTATGTTCAAAAATTTTCTTTAATTCACCATCTTCAGTTTCAGGATTCCAAATAGAAATATCAACAGTATTAAGATATTTTAACAATTTTGGGTGATTTTGTAATTTTGTAATTGTAGTTGTAGTTTGTTTATGATTTTCTAATTCAATAAATGCAACTTTATAAGAGTCGACAGTTGAATTAGGTTCATTTTCAATTATAACACTTTTAACTGATGCATGTTGAGAACATACATAAACAAGAAGTCCATATGGCATATCTTTTGGAATATGTTTAATTAATATAGTATTTGAATAATAGGCATTCTTATCTTTTAAAAAGTTTTCGTTAGCACTACCTCTATGATTTTTAGAAACTGGGTGTTTCTTTTTAGCTTCTGAACATGAAATCACTCTATTATCAACTAATTTTTTATCTAATACTTCGATTGCTTTAAGCATTGATTGTTGATGAGCAAAAGTCACTAAACTCCATGAAGCGTTTAAATCAGGGACAGGTTTAATGAAAATTGAAGTTAATTCACCAAAATCTTTTAAAATATCATTTAATTCTTTTTCAGAATAACTTAAAGGTAAATTTTTAATGTATAGAGTAAATTTTTCATCATTATTATCTTCTTGTTCTTGTTCTTGTTCTTGTTCTTGGTCTTGTTCTTCATTAAAACCATTATTATTGTTATTATCTAAATAATGAATAGAATCGTCATGATGATGTTTACTTCTTTCATCTTTTGAAGTATGTAAACCAACATATAATTTAAACCCATTGAATTTTTTTTCATTAAAACTGGCAACTACTTTATAAGCATCATTTTCATTTTTAAATAAAAGGAAACCTTGTTTTTTCTCATAATTAATCTTACAAGATAAGATTTCTCCAAATTTTTTAAAATAATCATAAAATTCCCTGGCGGTTAATTTTTTTGGTAAATTAGAAAAGAAGACATTGGTACCTAATTGGTTATTTTTCTTTGAC
This sequence comes from Saccharomycopsis selenospora, assembly GCA_030583325.1. Taxonomy (NCBI): domain Eukaryota; kingdom Fungi; phylum Ascomycota; class Saccharomycetes; order Ascoideales; family Saccharomycopsidaceae; genus Saccharomycopsis; species Saccharomycopsis selenospora. The sequence continues at coordinate 33,998 of JAJMHY010000044.1, read as the reverse complement.
TTATCTCTTAAAGATGGCATGATTCTAATTTCTTGACCTAATAATTTGGTATAGTTTAAATTCTCCATGGCGACTTTAGCATCCTTTTCATTTTTAAAATTAACATAACCGTAATTTAGTATCTCAGATTTATTAACTGGAGGGCAAACACGGACAGAACTAACATCACCAAATCTAGAGAAAGTATCAAACAATAATTTTTCAGTGACATTTGCACTTAAGTCACCGACATATAAAGCAAATATTTGCTTTCTATTAATAGCGTTATTATTAATAGTATTATTATTATTACTCTTGTTGGCGGTGGTGGCAGGTTTAGTTGGGATGGTAGTGATAATCTTTTCATTGGTAGAATCTTTAGATGTATCAACTTTTTCCTTAATAATTTTAACATCAGAATCAGTAGAAATTGAATCTTTTTCTTTAACAGATTGAGATTTATCTGTTTTAAAAGTCATAGGAATTTTACCATCATTAGGGTTTTCATTTTCATTATTTAAATTTTTAACTGATTTATCATTTTGAAGCTGTTGTGTATTAACGTTCAAAGGAACTGGAGTAAGAACATTGGAAACATGAAAAGAAGATGAAGATTTCATTTTTTAGTAGTATTATGATTTTATTATATGATATTTTTTTGTTGTTGTTGTTGTTTTCTTTAAATTGTTGTTATTGTTTATTTATTTTCTTTTGTTTTTTTGTAATTTAATAATTAAAATGATTCTTAATAATTGATTTGATATATCTTGAGTAAATTAAATATACTAAGAAAAAAAAAAAAAAAAAAAAAAAATAAATAAATAAACAGAAAGAATTAAAAATTACAGATGGACAATTTCAAATATTTAAATAATATTTTATCAATAAATAAATAAACAGAAAGTATCAATATTACAAAAAATCAACTTTTTATGCAACCATGAATTGTTTTTGTGTGCGTTAAAAAAAAAGAACTGTATTTTCAGACATTATTATATTATATTATTTATTGCCATAATAGTAACTGCATTAATAAAAAGAGGCTACTAGCTAATAAGTAGTATGTAGTAACAACAATTAGTTACATCACTAGTAACACAATCAACATGACAATTAATAATAAAATATAATAATATCTAAAAATGACCCAAAATGATTCTGCAATGTTCAGAAAAAATCGAGGACAAAAACAAGAAAGCAAAAAAGAAAACGAATTCTTTATACGGAAAACGTTGCATATATATATACACAAACAACTAAAGCAAATAGTAAATAGCGTATAGTACTTTGAGAATTATTCTAATAACACTATTATCATATTTAGAATAAAAATATACAGTAATATTACCTATTGGGATTATTCTTAATCTATCTAATCGATCTTGAATATTTATATTTCTCCGGAAAAACAAAACGAGATTACGTAATTTCCCTCGTTATTTTTTTTAGACAAGAGACAACTAAGAATGTCGTACCGTACAAAGCATATGGTACTAAGCATATCTGTAGGATTTTGCTAATAATAGCACTAAATCGGTATTTATCACAATACTACAAACAATAATAAAAAGTCGAATAATAACAAGTACAACTAATTTATAATGTAACTGTTAATTGAGTTAAAAAGTAAATTTACAATAAAAAAAAAGAAAAGCTCGTTTCTTTTTGAGATTATTTATTCCGAGTTTTTCATTTAGTGAGTTTTTCTTTCCTTTAGAGTGAGAAATTTAATATTTGATTGGCTTAAAATAGATAAAATGGAAGAGAAGGATGTGAAAAAAACACTCTTCTACCGGTACTGGTACTGTAGCCATCTGTATATTCATTATAGTACTACTAGTAGTATAAAGATATCCACTCTTAGTGGATTAACTAACTAACAGTTTGTTTTTTGGCTTATTTTTTCTATAATGCTTTACAGCAATATTATTAGCTTACAATACACTTTTTTTTTTCAGCTTCTCCCACCCCCGATTGGTGCAGTTACAACTATATTATCGTTATTACTTACACATATTGTAATCTTTCCTTATACTCTGTAAAATTTCTTTTAGCATTCAGATGTATTATTACCTCGGAGCCCTTGCAAATTTTTTATTTCTCTTTATAATAATATTAGTTGCATCAGTTGATCTGTTTTCTCTTTTTTTAACGTGAATATTCTATATAATATATCTATAAATAATATATTGGTAAGTATCTTATATATATATATATATATATATTTGAATGATCATTAACACATAACTAATAGCCTAGTGTGAGTGATGTTTGATACACATATTTCTTATTGTCAAGATTTTCTCCTTTTTTGTATGGGTTTTTTTCACTGTATTTTTTCTTCTTTTTCACTACTAATTTATATCCGATAGTCGACAATCAAAAGACAATAAAAACTTTAATTTTGGTTTCTTTCCTTTTCTTCCATGACCTATCGTTCAAAAATGAAGAATAAATCTATATAAACTATTATATTATCGCTCAATTTCCCATTATTTTAATTTTTTTTTTTAGTTTCTATTTTCAAATTCTCTTTACATATTTTATTTTTAAATCAATTCATTACTCTCGTTATCCAAATTCAATATTTATATATAGATAGATCGAGGAAAATAGTAATCTTTATTTTCTTCTTTTTTCCTCTCTCCTTGCAATGTTTTTGAACACATTAGTCAAGGCGAATTCTATTAAAATATTCCCTTCATCCACAAAGTTCTTAATATTGAACAACAAAAGATTGTTAGGAACTACAACTAATATTATCAAGAAGAATGGGAAACATTTTAATCAGCAGTTTTTCAATTCTAAATTGAATCTTTTAATTAAAAATAATAATCTTGTTAATAATAGTAATAATAATAATATTAATCATTCTTTAAGCCGATCATTATCTACTAAATCTCCTACTACTAAATCTCCTACTGCTCAACCTCCAGTGCTTCAAGCCAAAAGCTCTTTTTGGTCAGATAATTTAATTGGCATATATATTAAAAAACTTTTCTTTTATAGTGGTGGGCTAGGTTTAACAATTTCTTTTATTCTTGCTGGGATCTTTGTTTATGATTCAACTACTTATGATGATCAAGACCATTCATTATCTCCTTTATCGGTTTCTGAATTAGCTTTGAAGCCTAGAATTGGTGGCCCAGAAAATTTACCAATATTAGAATGCAATTTAGATGATTATGATAATCCAAATAAAGAACTAACTAGATATAAACCTAAGCTTGTCATTCTAGGTTCTGGTTGGGGATCTGTTGCGTTGTTGAAAAAACTTAGAGCTGGTGACTATAATGTTACGTTAGTTTCTCCTACTAATTATTTCTTGTTTACTCCCTTGTTACCTTCAGCTGCATCTTCTACGTTAACCATCAAATCTTTAACTGAATCAATTAGAAGAATCTTGGGAGCTGTTAATGGTCATTTCTTAGAAGCTACTGCTGAAAAAGTTGAATTTTCCCATAGATTAATTAAAGTCTCTGCTATTGATGCTGATGGTATCAAACAGTATTTTTATGTTCCTTATGATAAATTAGTCATCGCAGTTGGTTCAACTTCTAATACTCATGGTGTCGAAGGGTTAAATTATTGTCATCAATTGAAAACTGTTGCTGATGCTAGATCGATTAGAAGAAGAATCACTGAAATTTTGGAAAAAGCTTGTTTACCTACTACTACTGACGCCGAAAGAAAGAAACTTTTATCATTTGTTATTTGCGGTGGTGGTCCAACCGGTGTTGAATTTGCTGCTGAAGTTTATGATTTCTTAAATGAAGATTTAACTAAAAATAATTATCCAAAAATTTTGAGACAAGAAATTTCCGTTCATATTATTCAATCTAGATCTCACATTTTAAATACTTATGATCAAGCTATCAGTGATTACGCTACTCAAAGATTCAAAAAGGATTCAATTGATGTTTTAACTAATTCAAGAGTTAGTAGGATTTTACCAGATCGAGTCATTTTCAAACAAAAGGATCCAGCGACCGGTGAAATCGTTGATAAGAGCTTATCATTTGGTCTTTGTTTATGGTCAACTGGGGTTGCGCAAAATCCATTAGCTAAACAAATTGTTGATGATTTAGGTGAGCCATTCCAAACTAATAGAAGAGCTATAGAAACTGATTCTCATTTGAGAGTCATTGGTGCTCCATTAGGTGATGTTTATGCCATTGGAGATTGTGCTACTGTTAGAACTGACTTGGCTAACCATACAATAGATTTAGTTCGCCATTTTGTTAATAAAAAATATATGGCTGAACATTTCCCAACTAATGGTACTTCTAAATCTATCACGAGTGCTAACAATGCTGTGATTGATGGTAATAATATAGATCATGTATCACAATTCAGTAGTAGATTTTTAACTGACGATGATATTAAAAACTTGAAATTAAGTTATTCAGAAATTTCTCAATTAGGTCAAGATATTTGTTCTTATATCCCTCAAGCATCTGAACCATTTAAATTTGTCGATGAATTATTACCAAAATATGATACTAATAATTCTGGAGAATTAGAATTTAGTCAATTAAGTGAATTATTAAAAGATATAAATTCTAAGATTACTTCTTTACCAGCGACTGCTCAAAGAGCTAATCAACAAGGTTCATATTTAGGTAAGAAATTGACTAGAATCGCCAAATCTGCCAATAATTTAAGATTAAATGATATTGTTGATGGGGATATTGATAATTCTATTTATAAACCTTTCAGATACAATCATTTAGGTTCTTTAGCATATATTGGTAACTCGGCAGTTTTCGATTTAGGCCATGGTAATTCTTTCTTTGGTGGGTTAATCGCAATGTATCTCTGGAGATCTGTTTACTTCAGTCAATGTGTCAGTTTCAGAACTCAAGCATTATTGTTCATGGATTGGCTTAAAAGAGGTATTTTTGGTAGAGATAGTATTGGTGTTTAAGCATAGAATTTTACTTTCTTCTACACAAAATAGTATATATTTTTTTACTTTTACAATTATTTTTTTTATTAATATATTTAATACATTTTTTGTCTTTATTTTTATTTTCTCTTAGTCTCTAAAAATTAAGGAAAAAAAAAACGAATATAAAATTAAGGAAATAGGCATATACTGAGGATATATAGATAAATAGATAGTTACAAGACAACAAAATAATTGATTTATTGATCTATTGATTATTCCAGTTAAGATTCAATCTACCAGAAGCAAGTTTATAATTATCAATTTGATCAATGACTTCTTCTATAGTATCACAGAAGACAACAATACCTTTTTGTTTTTCGCCAACAAAACCTTCTTTAACACAATTTTCAAAAAAATCTTTTAAATGGTCATAAAATCCATTAATATTATAAATAATAACTGGTTTTGAATGAATACCCAATTGAGACCAAGTGACAACTTCTGCCAATTCCTCTAAACTACCATAACCACCAGGCAAAGTGATAAAGGCATCAGCTTCTTGACCCATTAATCTCTTTCTAGTGTGCATATCTTGAACCACAGTAGTTTTACCATAATTACCATCAGTAATATCAGAATTTCTCTCTCTTTCAAATAAGGCTTCTGGGATTATACCATGAACATAACCATCACTATCTACAACTGACTTAGCAACAGCTCCCATAATACCCAGATCTCCACCACCGTATACTAAACCTAATTTATTTTTTGCCAATGCTTTACCTAGAGCATTTGCTTGAGCAACATATGTTGGGGATTTACCCAGAGATGAACCACAAAAGACGCACACAACTCTTTCAGGGTTTGGAACAGGCTTCTTAGCATCATAAGTTTTAAAATTAGTAGCTGACATTGTAGGTTTTTATTTTTTGTATTTTTATTTTTATTCTATCGTTATTTTTATTCTATTCAATTCAATTCTATTCTATGGTATTGTATTGTATTATATTGTATTCCTGTTTTATTTTATTTGTTTTTCAAAGATGAGGAGCTATCGGAAGACGAAAACTAAAACAAAAAGGTGGAATTAAGAAAGAGTAAATTAAGAAAAAGAGTAAATTAAGAATTATAAGCAATGGTTGAAATATATATATATATATATATATATATTATAATATTATAAAGTAATTAATATATCTTTGATTGTATTAGAAAAAGATTATTATCTGAAATAAAATGAAATGAAAAATGAAATAAATGAAAAAAAAAAAGAAGAGAAAAGAAAACCTACCGAGAGAGAAGATTCTGTCTAAATTATATATGAATTTTCTTATCAGAGAAAAAATCAAGAATTTGAAAAAAAAATGAAAATTCAGCTTAAAAAAGAGTCACATGGACCATTGATAATCGGTCCTCGGTAACGCTACTTTTAAGCGGTCGGTCTCCCCAGGAAATTAATTTTAACAGTTGTTTTTTGAGACTCGGTGGAAGAACCGACTTGCTAATTAGCAGGTGACATGAATATTTATAATGAATAATCACATGAATACCATCACTTCCATTTTAACAAAAAAAATCAAAAAAATCAAGAATTAAAAAGCGATAAATCTATATATTTAATTTATTAAAATAAATATGAATAAAGCAATTAGATAAGAAAAAGAAGTTTAAAAGAAAAACAAAAAGACAAAAAGAAAGATAAGTATCTATGAAATGAAATATATGGTAGTTGGAAAATAGAATTGGATCAAATAACTTGATCATATTAAAGATGAAAAATCTTGAATATAAAGAACTCCTTCAGTATCAACAATATACATTTTTGAACCATCTGAAGAGAATTTCATTGAAGCAGTATTTTTAAAACAATTAGAACCACTAACTTGATCAATAGCTTCCATTTTTTTAACAGATTTATCTTTATTTAATTGAACTAACCAAATTTTCCCATCAGTAGTTAAAAATGCAAATAAATCTTGATTAGTGTTAACACAACATTTATGAATATTTGAACCAATGGTTTCCATTTTCAAAATTTTTCTAGGTTGAACGGTTTTACCATCATTAAGGAAAAGATCAATTCTAGTGTCTAATAATAAAGGCGGGGCATTAATAGAATTAGATACAATCAACATGTATTTATATTGAGTACCAAATATTTCATAATCGGTGATCCCTTCACAATTTTCATGTTCATTTGGGGTTCTGCCGGATTTCATGATCAATTTAATATTATTAGCTTCACTTATATCAAAGACTAAAAATTTGGATTCACTTTTATAAGTAGACACAATTAATTTGTGTGAATCTGCTGAAAATTTAACATTATTGATTAGCCCTTTATAAGGCAATGTGATTAATTTTGGATCGGCTTGTTTTAAAATCATTGGTAGGATAGGACCAGTAATATCAATAACTGGACTACTATTTGAAGATGATTGTTGGCTATTATTATGGGAAACGCCTGCATTTCCTCTGTTGCTGTAATCATTATTGTTATCATGATAATTACTCAAATTTGGTGAATTTTTTTTCAAATTACTGGCGATTTTACGTAAACCAGCGGCAAGTTTTGGTGATGATAATAGTTTTGGACTTTGTTTTGGTGATGCATTATTATTATTATTATTATTACTGTGTTTATTAGCGACATTTTCAATACTATCGTTAGCAGCTGCGAATGCGGCAGCTTCTTGTAATTTACGAATCATTTCTTGAGAAATCCCAGTTCTCATTTGATGAGTTTTTAAATCAAAACTAATAAGTAACATAATACTACCTTTAGTTTCTTTATTACGTCCTTGAAGACCACAAATAATTGAGCGGCTATCGGGCGAAATATCTACTGATTCAATTGATAAACCAGCATTATATTGGTAGAATAATTTCCCTTCTTCCATAATATCACGAACTTTGATATTACCATCTGAAGAAACTAATACCAATAAACGCTCATTAATTGCCCCTAATTTATATTGCAAGTTATGGCTGCTGTTATTGCTGTTACTACCAAAAATATCACTGCTGTGATTGCCATTGATAGCGTCATTTAGAGATGATTCAGGATCTTTCATTAGATTCATAAAATTAGGACCGTATTCTCCATTGACTTTACCACAACAGATTAAATCAGGAGATTTATTAATATCGTTTTGAATTCTGTAAACTAACCATTTCTCAGAATCAATTAAAACGAATTTACTGGCATCTGGTGATATTTGAGTAACTCTATAATTGATTTTACTAGATTTTTTATTTCTAGTCACTGGTGAGAAAGGATTCTTGAAAAATCTTTGTTGTTTTTCATAATATGTCGAAAATCTATGCTTACCTAAGTTATTATCTTCATCACCATTATTACTGTTAGTGCTAACTGGAGTAATATCACTTCTTTTAACATTATGAATTTTTGATTTATTATTGTTATTTTTATTAGCATTATAGTTGTTGTTATTGATGGTGAGATTATTATTGTTAGTATTGTTATTATTACTAGACGAAGAGTCCGAAGTGCTTGATTGTGGAGTTAATGATGAATAACTTCCATTATGACTACTTCCACTAATCGGAGGATTGAGAGTTAAGTTATTAGCATAGTTATTAGTTTCATTATTATGTAAACGCCTCATATATTCAGATCTTTCAATCAATTGTAAATGAACTGGTGAACATGTTATTGGAGTAGCTTGATTTGATGAAGGCAGTGAAAATATATTAGGACTGTGACGTTTTGGAGTGTTATTGCTTAAAGCCATTTCTGATATCAGTGTAGTTTGAGGAACATTTCTAGTATTTTCATATACTGGTGATCTAACTTCCATATTATAATTTATTGCAAACCTAACCTCTTTAGGACTTAATCTTAAAGATAATGTTGAAGATTTTTTAAGAATTATTATGAGCTAAATGGCAGGATATCAATTTATTTATATATATGATTTTTTTTCCTTTTGTCTATTTTTTTTTGTCCAGATTGTTTTGATTTTTGCAACTAAAACTATAAGTGATAAACCAAAAATTTTCAAATTAATTAAAGTACTATAGTGAATAAATGAGATCTAAGACAATACAATAATAATATGATATCTGCTGAAACGTAAATAAAAAGAAGTGAAATGTTTTCTGAACGGAAACCCTCTTTAGGTATTTACGCTGGTGCTTAATAGGAAATTTTTTTCTTTTTCTGTTTTAGGGACCTTTTTACTCTAATTTTAGTTTACGCTGCTGTTGAATAGAGCTAAGTAATTTTGATTGTGTTTATTATAGAAGGCAATTAATTGATTAGAATTTAATGGAGAAAAACGATAAAACCCTGAATTCAAAACTAAAAACCGATCAAAAGAATAATGGCAAATGTTAAACATATGTTTCGTTTCAATATAGAAAGTTGTTGGTTTTATATTATAATAATGATACTACTATGACGATGATCGTTATTATTAGTAGTGTGATAAATAAAAATAAATAGTGTGAATGACCACTAGAAGGTTTTTTATCTTCTGCTTTTTCTGATTCTTAAAGATAAAAAACAATTATAGTTACGTATAGTGATTGTAAGGAAAAAGAATTTAGTTTAAAAAAACAATAGTAAAATAATTAATTTGCGGTGTAGAGCAAAAGTTATTATATTAGCCCAATTATAGTGACAACCAATCTAATTATAATACTGTTATTTATCTATCTATCTATTTATTTATTTGTTAATTTATTAGCGTAGTTGAGAGTTACTGTGAAGTAAAACGCAAATATTCAAAAAAACAAATGAAAGTGAAAAAAAAAAAAAAAAAAAAATTAGACAAAAATAGAAAATCAGAGAGTGTATGTATTTGTTTATATAATAATATTAATAATAATCAAAGCCATAGATACAATAATAATAGATAATAAATAAAAAGCAAAAAAAATTTTTTTTTTCTTTTTGTCCTTATTTATCTGGATTAATATTCATGCAGTTATTATTATTGTCGTAAGTACAATACAATTTACTGGATAAAAAAATTAAGTAAGAACTACAAAATTAACTTTTTCATTATAACTTTAATACCTTTTCGGTGAAGCAATATAGTAGTAAAAATTTTTTATATCTCTCTGATATTCTTGCTGAGACAATTATATTTTTACCATAAGGTAAACTTAGATAATTATGATGATGAGAGTAAAAATGAAACTTTTTTTTGAATACTATTAGTATTTTACCTTTTATTTCCAAACATTTATTTCCAAACATTTACGTTCTTCTTTTAATGGTAATGGTAATAGTAAAAAAATAAAAAAATTGGTGGAAATAGTAATTTACGCACACTTTTTAATTTTTTAAATCTTTCTCCTTTCACGAACTTTTTTTCAAAAAAAAAAAAAATTCAAAAAATATCGACGCGTTTGCTACTACCGTAATAATATCACAATCTAGTTAGTAGGCATTATTGCTACAATCAATATATTAGAAACAAAGAATAGAAAATGTCAGAATTTTCAGACAAAATCACATTAATAATAAATGAAGCTGCTAAAGCTTACGGTACAAAAGATTATGAGTTAGCAGTAGAGAAATATGGGGAAGCATGTGAATTATATGGGGAAGAAAATGAAGAAGCTAAAGAACGCGTTGATATTTTATTTTTATATGGTAAATCGTTATTTCAGTTAGCAGTTTCAAAATCAGAGGTTCTTGGTTCTGTTAAAAATAAAGATGATGAGCAACTGAAACAGAAAAGTGTTGAAAAATCCAAGAATAATGGTACTGAAGAAGAAGAAGAAGTTGATGATAAAGGTAAAACTTTCCAATTTGATACTGATTTAGCTGCTGATGAAGAGGAGGACGAGGAGGACGAGGAGGACGAGGAAGAAGAAGAAGAAGAAGAAGAAGATAAGTCAAAAGGTAAGGGAAAAGAGCTGGTGGGGGCCGAAGAAAAACAAGAAAAAGAAGAAGAAGAGGAAGAAGGTAGTAAAGAAGATGCCAATGAAGAAGAAGAAGAAAGTGATCTTGAACTTGCTTGGAATATATTAGATCTTACTAGAAGCTTATTTGAAAAGCAACTTTCTGAATTACCAGAAGACAAGGAAGAAGACACTAAAGAATTCATTAAATTAAAAGTTGATGAAACTCCAAAAGATGCTAAAACTTTATTGAAAAAGAAACTTTCAGAGACGTATGATCTACTAGGTGAAGTATCTTTAGAATCAGAAAATTATAACCAAGCCAGTAAAGATTTCATTAAACTGTTAGAATTAAGAAAACAGCTTTATGGTAATCCATATTCTAGTTCTTTAATAAGTGAAAGTTATTATAAATTATCATTAGCACAAGAATTCGATATTGCTGATAAAGAAAGTAAAGAAAAAGCCATTGAAAATGTCAAGAATGCTATTGAAACTGTCAAGAATGATGAATCATTGAAGGATAAAGTTGAAGAAAGAGATTCTTTAGTCGAGGAATTAAGAGAGAGACAAGAAGATTTAACCAAGACTTTGAAAGATCATCAATTACAAATGGAGAAAGAAAATGTTATGAAGGGGATCTTGGGTGAAGTTATTTCTGGTAAAGTACCTTCTCAATTGCAAGATACTTTAACAAATCAATTAACTGGTCGTAAAGTTAATGATTTAACTTCTATAACGAAAAAACGTAAAAGTCCGAACATTAAGAAACCGACAAAAAAAGTGAAGAAATAATGGTAATTGTATAAATAAGTATAGTCAATAAATAAATAATGTAATACGTAAATTTTTCGTACAAATAAGTAAGAAATATATTTTTCTATTTTTAAAAAAAAGAAACAAATTTGGAGCTTATTCTGATATAATAAAAATATAATTAACTTCTTTTTTGTGATAATTTTGCTAATTTTCTTTTACCTGGGCCTTTACCATGAAACTTATGAGATAGATGCTTAAAAGCTTCTTTTTGGTTTAATACATTATTATCATCATCTGTGTAAACAATGTTGATCTCCGGATTATAATTACGTAATTCATCTGGTGAAATTTTAGCGGTAGAATTATTATTAGACCCATCAAGTCTTTCGCTAATACTTGATTTTAGTTTAGTTAACCCAATTTTTTGTTTTAATTTTAATTGTTCATTTCTTTGTTTGCTCTTTAATTCTGTTTCTTCAGTAATTTTCAAAATGGAGTTCTTCTTTAAAAATGATAATGTCCCTACTAATCCAGAACTAAAATTTGGTTCATCCAATACATTTTCATCATCATCATCATCATCATCATCATCGTTTACTTTTACTTCTTCCTTAGAGTCTTTTATTTTATCTTCTTTGTTAACTACCTTTTCAGGTTCAATGGATTTAAATTCTTTATCAATCTTTGGCTTCTTCGAAATTTCATTAAATACATAATCATCATCCTCATCATCGTCCTCATTATCATCTTGATTCAAAATATTTTTTTGTAAGTTACTAAGAAATTCACTGTTTTCATCAATTGTCAATCCCGAATTAGCTTCACCAACATCTTTATCAACATCTTCTTGAATATGGTCATATCTCCGTTTTTTGATAATCTTCTGTCTCTGTGCACTTAATATCTCTTGTAATTCGTCGTCATCATCATTATTATCGAGCACTTTAGAATCTTTCAATGATATGTTTTTATCTAACGATATTTCTTCTTCACCTTCATCTTCGAAATTTAATGGTTTTGAAATTTTCTTCTTTTTTTTATGGACTTTCTTTCTAAATTTTTTAGCCACTACAAAATCCCGATTATCATTATCACTATTAGATTCATCCTCACTTGCTATTTGTACAAGTTTCATATTATCCTCCTTCGCCTTATTTTCTAAAGCCTTTAATTGTCGGTCTTCTTTAGATTTATCATTAACTTTCAATTTAATTTTAGCATTACCAATTTTAAAAAATTCTTCATCTTTTTGATCATCGTTTTCGTCTATAGTCATTGATATATCATCACCTTGCATTTTATAAAGATATTTTGGCTGCTGCTGGCTTCCACTTGCTGGCTTCCTAGTTAATTGATTATTAACAATCTGTGATTCACTGATTAATTCATTAGCATTATCTAAATCATTTTCATCATCAAGAATCGAATTATCTTTTAACACAAGTACTTCACCTTGACCAATCTCTGCATCTCTAAGATCATTATTTAATTTAATGGCTCTCGGCTGTTGTTTCTTGATCTCTGGTTTTGATGGTGCTTGTTTGATCTCTGGTGTTTCTGATTTAGTGGTGGGTATAGGCTTAAGCCCTAATTGAATCCTGAGTTTATTAGTCTCCTCTATTGATAATTCCACTTCCACCATTATTTATTATATTTTTACTTTCTTTCTTTTTTTTACAATTTATTGATATAGATAAATTTTCAAATATCCTCTTGATTATTATTATTATTATTATTATTATTATTTTCTTTTCTTTTATTTTCTATTAAATTTTTTTCCCTTGAGATTTAAAAAAAAAATGTTTGAATGTTTGGGCTTTTCCTCAACAGAAGATGACATCCTAACATCATAATTATTAATGCAAAATACTGCAGTAGAATGCCATAGCAGGCAATGTTAAATGCATGTACGTATGTGTATTACGTTTATTGTTTTCTTTTTGTCTCTTATTATTATGGGGAAATCTTTTAACTAAATCAGGATATTCAAATCAGCCACTAAAAGATGTCTAAATAAAAAAAGTTAAATATTATATTATCCATAGATTTATTTTATTTTATTTTTATTTTGAGGTTTTTTCTCAATTAGTTATCTATTTAGCATTCTATATTATAATTTTAAAGTACATCTAATCTTTGAATCACATTTAATAATATAACTGTGATAGAATAATATATATTTTCGTAATTATTTCAAAGTTTTCTTTTTTTTTCTCTTCGTTATTTACTATTATGTATCAAGGATATTTTCATTTATTTATTTGTAACACATCAGTGACTAACAACTTTTTTGCTGTTATTTATTGTCTTATTGTTTTATATCAATAAGATACACACCAAAGCCAGAATAAACAAAAATTATTTAGAAGTTATAAACTTAGAAATTAAAAATAGATAAAAATTAACAATATACTATTAAATATTGTAGATAAATAAGTGTTTAAGAAATTTGTAACTTCTTAGACCATTCACCGCCTATAAACAAATTTCTATTGAATTTTCTTAATGAACCCTTGGTACCATAAAGCTTATTAGGAATACCAATATCAATTAAATAATGTGAGCAATCACCTTTACGAATCAATCCTAAACTATAAGTATGCAATAATCCAATAACCGGTAAGCCTAAAGATACAATGATCAGGGAATTGATTCTTAAATCGTTCACTTCGATGTTACCATTATCATAGCCATCATTAGCTGCTGTATCATCATTATCAACGTCATCATCATCATCATCATTATCATTAAAGAGTCCATTCTTATTCTTATTCTTATTTTTATTCTTATTCTTATTATCATTATCATTACTATTGTTACTACTACTATTATTATTATTTTTCTTAGTCAATTCTGACAAATCATTTTGACTTAATGAAAATTGCCCTGAACCACCATCTAATCCTGTTGGAATATCAATCGATACTACTTTAGTTCTTAATGATTGTTTATTAACCCATTTCATTAATTTTAATAAAACTTTTAATTTGTTCCCCCATAAATCTGAAATATTGGTGTCATAGCCTTGTAACCCGTCAACGATCAATTCTAAAGGAGTGTCTAATTGATTTAACGTTCTCTTTAAAATTGCAAATTTATTAATTGTTTTACCACCATATAAATTGAATAATCTTAATTGCTCAACTACATTATTGTTATATCCTTCACTAGCATCGTAGAATGATTCTTGATCACTTGAATCATTACCATTATCGCTATGATGCACATCGGATCCATTATTACCATTATTATTAACTCTTAATAATGATCCATTACCGCCATCATTAATAATTCTAGAATGTGCAACACTGCTACTTCTACTATTACCTCCATTACCATTACTACCAATGTTTTTACCATCTTTACCATTTAAATTATTACTTGATAAACTATTACCATTATTAAATAATTCATCATCGATTAAAAATGCAATAACTCTTACTCCATGGTTTGCTAATTGTCTACCTGTGGCCAATACTCTAGCCCCAGCTCTATTATCACCAACTAATAATAGTATTAATGGTGGTTTATTATGATTATTTGTTAATCTACTACCTCCACCTAAAATATTGATGAATAAATTAGATAATGATAACCCAGCATTTTCAGCAAATAATTGACTAGAAAATCCATAATTTTCAATACTAAGTCTTTCAATTTCAAGTAATTGTAAAGGTGAACTAAAAGCTAAAGGATCTTTGGCTCCTGGGATCTTGAGAGTAATAGATTGAGCACTACCTGTAGTAGTTGGGGATAAAAGACCATTACTACTATTATTTACAATAGAATTAGATAATGTTGGAGAAGCATGTGACTTTAATTTATCTTCACCTCTTTTCAAAATTTTCAATTTTGGTTTCAGTTCAAAGATTAATTTCTTTAAATCAATTGATTCAATCTCATCATCAATTCTCGCAGATTGTTGCTTTGGAGTTGGACCATTAGAAGAAACAGTTTCCCAGTCATCCGATTGATCTTGAATGACCATCTCATGATTTTCATAATTGACTTTTCTCTTTGGTGAATCGATTTTATTATGGCCTGCTAATCTATCCGAATAACTAACCTTATCCTTTGATTTTAAATCTTTGAAAATTTGTTCTTTATCAAACAATGCTAAATTAGCACCAAAATCAAAATCTTGTGATTGCTTGATTTTAGTAACATCATCATCCCAAGTTATATCATCACCTCCTTTACGGTTTTTATTATTTGAAAGTTTCTTCTTATTAAGCTTTGGTGAGTTCATTGAACTGTTTGGTTTAGAATCGTTATTACTATTAGTTGATTTTTGGAAAATGATCGCATCATCAACTAAAGCATTACTATTATTACTATTATTATTATTATTATTGTTAGTAGTAGTATTGCTGGTGCTATTTTGTGATTTATTATTAGACTTTTGAAAAATTATAGCATCATCTATTAATATCCTCGATGGTGTTTGTGATTTATGAACATTGGCTCTATTATTATTATTGTTACTGTTATTATTATTTTTCTTTGAAGTTTTAGATTTAGTTAAAGCACTTTTAGGTAAGGAGATCACTGCTAAATCATTAATGGATTTACCTGAAATGGAATATGATGGTAAAAATTTATGTTTTCCAATGAATTCAACGTCTGATAGGGTTAAATTTTGATTCTTTATTCCTTTAACTATCCCTTGTATTTTGGAACTATCGTGGAGAGTTAGTTCCACTTTATAATCAATAAACTGTTCAGCCATTAGTTGTAAAGGGTTTAATATTTTTGGTTTAGTTATATCTTTTTATAATATTGTTTAATAATTAATTGAATATATAAGAAACAAAAATATTTTGTATTTTTATATTTCTTTTCTATAATAGTTTTTAGATTGTCGATATTACCTCCATAATATATACAAGAATTCAAAATTTTTTTTTCTTTTTTAAAATTTCCGAAAAAAAAAATAATAAAAAATTACAAAAAAAAACGGACAAGAAAACACATACTGTATAGGGTAGCAAAACTTAAGGATCCTGATAAATGGTATACATATAAATAAATTAAGCACCAAGTAACAATAGCAATATACAGTACTACTACAAATAATTTGTATTAAAAGAAGTTCTATGTGTATTTATTTATTAGATAAGGTAATAATAATAATTTATATTCATTTGTATAATTTCCCAGTTTCAATAATATCTACAAATAACTGGTCAATAAATTCGTAAGTGAGTTTAGGGTTAATGAAAACAACTCTGAAAAATTCTCCTTTATTATTAATATTATCAGAATCCGGATATGGTGCATAATCAATAAGATACTTCCCCTGGGAATGTAATTCTTTGGAAATGAATCTTGTTATTTTAGAAAAGTCATCAACTTTAGTAGAATTTGTAGGGTTATAATAAAAGCATACTTGTAAGCAAGACAATTGACCATTAAAATAATTAAGTACTTCAAATCTGGAATCTTTTTTGATCTTACTGACAAAATATTCTGATATTCTATGAACGTATTCAACTCTATTCTTGAACCCTTGGGAACCATAATAAAACCAAGACAAGTACAACTTCAATGCATCAGCTCTTCTACCACAGCCTAAAGTCCCATCAGCTAAATCAAAATTACCAATCAGAGTATCCTTTTCATCATTAAAAGAATGGAATAAATATGGAGCATTTAAAGAATTTGCTGTTTGGAAAACTCCTTCATCTTTTAATAATAAGAATGAGCAAGTAGTTGGAACACCTAATTGTTTATGAGGAGATGCTGTAATAGAGTCAACTTTTTCAATACCTTTTAATCTTGTACTACTTAATTTTTCAGAAAATATGAAATTACCTCCCCATGATCCATCAACATGTAACCATAAATTTTTATCTTTACAAATAGCACTTAATTCTTCAATTGGATCAAAGGTTCCAAAAACAGTTGTTCCTGCGGTAGCAACAACATAAAATGGTGTATATCCTAAACTAACCGATTTTTCTATTTGGGCCAATAAATCTTGCACATCCATTTGACTATTATCATTGATTTTAATCTTGAAAACGGACTCTTGGCCTAATCCACATAATATTGCACTTTTAACCACACTATAATGAGAGTGAATAGATGTGAACACCGCAAATTTATGGGTTCCGTTACCTTTCTGCTTTGTGTCTGGATATAAAATACTTTTCGCTATATGCATACTAGTAATATTAGACCAGGACCCACCGGAGAAAGTTAATCCACCAGGTCTGACCAGATCAGTAAAGAAAAGTTTGGCATATTCATAACCGATTTTCTTTTCGATTATTGATAATACCGGAGACACTGTGAAGACATGTGAATTAGTATTTAATATTGATAATACAAGATCAGAGATGACACCAACAGGATTAGTAGAAGCGTAAAGTTTATCCAAAAATCCTAAATTCCAAGTATTAACACTTTTATCTAAAATCAAGTCAATTTGCTTTAAAAGTTCATCAGAATTTTGTGGCTCTATTGGAGCTCTAATTTGTTGTGATTTGACCACTAATTCATTGAATAATTCATGCGGATCATATTTTCTATCAATAACTTTCCCATCTTTAGAATTTTTGACATAATTAACAATTTTTTGTGAAACTTTAGTTAACAAGTATTCCAACTGTTTCACTTCTTTCTCATTAGAAACTAAAGGTTTAGTTACAGTCATCTTTTGTCAATTATTATGTTATTATTAATTAGATTACCTTTTTTTTTTTTTTGTTAATCTGATTAACCTGAAACTTTTTTTTTTTTTTTTAATTAAAATAATAAAAAAAAAAAAAAAAAAAAATTACTTCTTTAGTTAATCAAAGAGAAAAAATCACTTTTTTTCTTTCCCTATTTTTATTTTAAATTTCCCAAATCTTTATTTTTTGATCTCATCACATCTTTAAGTAGTCCATTTTCAAGAAGGACAACAACAAAATAATGAAATAAAAGAACAATAAACAATGGCTATGGAAAGTATTGAACTTGATTCTTTTAATTATGTTAACGAAGGAGAAGAAAATATATCGCAAAACAACGTTCAACAGAAAGGTTTGAAAAAAGTATCTGAGAGAATACCTTTAGCATGTTGGTTAGTTGCAACTGTAGAATTATGTGAAAGATTTTCATATTATGGACTCAATGGGCCAATAATGAACTATATAAGAAACGGTCCCAATGATAGAATTAAAGGAGCTTTGAATTTAAAGAATCAAAAGGCAGCTGCACTTAGTTATTTTTTCCAATTTTGGTGTTACTTATGTCCAATATTCGGTGCTTATATATCAGATACTTATTGGGGTAAATATAAAACAATTTTAATATTTTCTTATATATATGTTGTTGGGATATTCATATTATTTATTACATCAATACCATATCTGATTGAACATGGTTACGCATTTGGTGGGTTTTTAATATCAATATTAATCATTGGGATTGGAACAGGTGGAGTCAAAGCTAATGTGTCACCTTTGATCGCTGATTGCGTTCCACAATTTGAACCATATATTAAAAAATCTGAAAAAACTGGTAGATCAGTAGTAGTTGACCCCAAAGTGACTATTCAAGCAGTTTTCATGATTTTTTATCTTTGTATTAATACAGGATCATTATCATCAATAATAACGACATTTTTAGAGAGTAAGGTTGGGTTTTGGGCTGCTTATTTATTAGCATTTTGCTTCTTTTGGATTGGTATAATTGGATTAAAAATTGGTAAACCTTACTACACAGAGACTCCACCATCTAAAAATGTGATATCGAATTGTTTCCGAATTTTAATAATAGCTATTAAAAATAAATTTGATTTTAATAGTTGTAAATCTAGCGGTTATTACCCATGGCGCGATTCCTTTGTCGATGAAGTCGCTAAATCAATAAACGCTTGTAAAGTGTTTATTTTCTTTATTGTGTATTGGGTCGTTTATGGACAAATGTTGAATAATTTTGTAAGTCAAGCTGGTCAAATGGAACTTAATGGGATACCCAATGATATTTTACAAAACATTGATCCAATTACAATTATAATATTCATTCCAATACTAGATAGATTCATATATCCATATATGCGAAAATTCGGCATTGAGTTCAAACCAATTACAAGAATCACTTTTGGATTCATATTCGGTTCTTTAGCGATGTTTTATGCTGCGTTCACACAACATTTGATTTATGCTGCGGGCCCATGTTATTCAAAACCTTTAATATGTGAAGAGTCTGAAAATGGAAAAATTCCTAATGATGTCAGTGTTTTAGTTCAAACACCTGCGTATTTCTTAATTGCAATCAGTGAAATCTTAACATCAGTCACCGGGTTAGAATATGCCTATAATAATGCTCCCGAATCTATGAAATCTTTTATTATGAGTATATTTTTATTGACTTCAGCAGCAGGTTCATTAATTGGAATTTTCATTTCTGGGTTTGCTGTAGATCCTTATATGACTTATTTCTTTAATTTCTTAGGAATTTCTTGTTTAATCGCTGGTGGTTTATTTTGGATGAGATTTAAAAGTTTTAACGATGATGATAGTACTCATAATATATATCAAAAACTTGAGAATGATGACAATGCTTCCAAGGAAGTGTTAACTACTAATAATGATATACTCTTTACCAATTAATATTATGTTACGATATATTCTTTGATCTTATGTAAAAAAAAAAATATAGCTGGTGAATAGCTAAAAAAGAACGTGAAGAGGAAAAAATTGAAAAAAAAAAAATAAATAAATTAAAAAAAAAAAAAAAAACGCGAAATTGTTAGGTTATTTTCTTTTCTTCTAATGATTCATAATTCAATTAATTAATACAATAAAATATCTATAATTACACAAAATGACTACTGAGATTAATGAAAACGAAAATCATAGCAATAATAATGAGCCAGCCAAAATTGTAGAGGATATCAATGATAGCAATAATAATGAGCCAGTTAAAATTGTAGAGGATACCAATGACAGCAATAATAACGACGAAGAAGACGATGAATTAGGAACTACTGAGCTTCCAATAGCCAAAGTGAAGAGAATTTTGAAAACTGATCCAGATTATATGCCTGCATCTGAAGCAGCAGTATTTACAATTGCAAGATCAACGGAATTATTTATTCAATATTTGGCATCACAGGCTCAAGTCAATGCACAATTAAACAAAAAGAAGAAAGTTCAGTATAAAGATTTCAGCCAAGCAGTACTGAATTTAGATAATTTGAAATTTTTGAAAAGAATGGTGCCAAACACAGTAGCAGTTAATAAATTAGTAGCTAGTGATAAAATCAAATATCAAAAGGCTAAAATTGTGGCAACTAAAAAATCAGCGTCATCATCAACAATTACCAATGCAACTGATGATAATCAAAATATGAAGAAGAAACCTGGTAGAAAACCAAACACCCCATTTGAAGAAAAGGCTAATGTAATTATTTTACCAAAGGGTCAACAAGTATTGAAATTTTATAGTAATAAAAATAACAATAAAGGTAGTAAAGTGAAAATATCTTCTGAAGCTAGTGATAAGCCTACTAGTAATGGTATTGAAGATGTTCAAATGACTGATGCGCAAGAAGTTAATTTAGAAGATGAACTTGTTGATTCTGATCCAGATCTTTCTGATGCTAAAGAAGAAGATGGAATGACTATACCAGCAGTAGAACTAATAACTACAGGTACTCAATCAATAGAAAGCAACACTTCAATAACGACAGCGGTCACTGAAACGTCAGAAGCTATTACTGCAGAAAGTACAGCTGCCACTACTACAGCTGAACATCCTATAGTTTATAAAAAGGCTACCATAACAGACATACTTTAAAAAAGTAAACATATAGAATTAAATTAATAAAATATTTTCTCATTTATTTATTTATTATTTATTTGTTCTTGTTTTTGTATTGTAATAATAATTATTTAATTATTTATATTTATATATATATACATGCAATGTTAAAGATAATTTGATTAGAATTAACCTCTTTCCACATTAACCTCATTTATTTGATGATCTTCTGTTTCTTCTCTACCATAAACAATAAATTCATTTAATTTCTTGAAATATAATTTAGGGTCTAAAGGACCAGAGAACCCTTTGAAACTATTTTTAACTTCTGGAACAGTTGAGTCAATCAAAGGTGATAAGTCATGATTCCAGATTTCAGGTAATGGAGTAACATAAGTTCTAACTTTAGTCCAGTCAATCACATATCCACCATATTTAGTATGACTACCGATCCCTGAAGATCTAGTACCTTTGTAAAAAGTTTTATTCCCTTGTTTGGTGGTTAAAGCATGTCTTTTACTACCAGTTTTGGTCTTCCCATAGAATAAAGTACCATCACGGGTTTTCTTCCATGGCCTAGTGAGTTGTACAATTGGTGATTGTTGAAATTCTCTTAATAACGTCTGTCTCATTTTATTATTATATTATATTTGTTAATTTATTTATTAAGATATCTCTTCTATACTTATATCTTCTAAGACTGTTAACAGTTCACTATAGATATTACCAAAGAAGGATTAATTTTTTTTCATCAATTAGAGAAGAAAAAAAATTTTTTTCTTCTTTTTTTCATAAAGGTTATGAGCGCATATAAAAATTGAAAATTATGTACGATTAATAGATTAATAGCCTAAGAATGTAAATTTATTGACTGAAATAGTGATAAAATAAACAGCAGATAATAATAAAAAAAAAGAGAAAGTTATATATATATGTATATATAATTTGACTAATATTGAGAAGTTTCTTCTTCGAGATACTTCCAAAGCTTATCACCATTACCATTAGAGATCCCATCTTTAATATCATCTCTAATTTCCCCAACTTTTCCCCAAGGAACAATATAATCACCATTTTTAACATCTTTACTAAAAGCACCATATAATTCAGTGTAAGCACCATAAATAGGTGAATAGAACAACATGTTATAAACCTTAGCTTGATACCAAGGCATATCTCTGGTCAAATCAGTACCTAAAAGACCAGGATGAACTGAGACTGAAGTAATGTTAAGTTCTTTAACAGCATCGGCATGATATTTAGGCCATAAAGCAGCCAAATAAATATTTCCAGCTTTAGATTGACCATAACGAGTAATTTTTGAAGCTTTACTGTTTTTATAATTAATATCTTCCCAATTAATACCACCATTAGAAGGAGCACCATTATGAGCTAAAGAACTAACAAATACAAGACGTTTTAATTTCCCTGTGCCAGTTTTACTTAAAAACAATTCATCCAATTTTTTTTGGAATAAGAAACTGGCAACCACGTTAGACCCCCATTCCAAATCATAGCCTTGTTTGGTGACAGACCCTTCAGGTGGGAACATAACTCCAGCATTATGAATAATAATATTAACTGATTTAGTCTTGGCCTTGATCTGTTCAACCCCTTGACCAATCTGAGTTAAATCAGATAAATCAAAATAAACTGGATCAATGGCACCAACTGGTTTCCCATTATTATCACCAATTTCTTCCTTGATAGTTTCAATGGCTTTTTGAACTTTGGCTTGGTTTCTACCACATGCAAACACATGAGCATTTTTAGATGCTAATATTTTAACTAATTGATATCCGATTCCCCCTGTGGTTCCAGTAATTACGGCCACTTCTCCAGTAAGATCAATCTCTGTGTTTTCAGTGAATTCTGGTTTATATGGACATACTGATTGGAATGCAGCTTTAATTGAAAATAAAAAACCCATATTTGATAATAAAATTTATATTTAATCGATTGATTGTGTTATATACGTGTTTTACCTCTCAAGGTAAGAAGAAAAGAAAAAAAAAAAGGAGAAAGAAAGCATTCGGAACAAAAGAGAAAATTTATAATATTTATCGGAAGAAAAAAAAATATTTTCTGTGTAGCAATTTTATGAATTTTCTATATATCAAAAAGCAATTTATTATACATAAAATTTCTGGTCACCAAGTACAAAAAACAATAATAACTATTGATAGCAAACAGCATTAAAGTCGGCTATATCCCATAAAGTATCTAAATGACTGACGAACTGGTCAAATTTGCACCAACCATCAACTCTAGGTTCACAGAATTTTGGGAAATTATCAGATAATGAAATAGTATGGTCATTGAGTAACATATGAATATATTTTGTAGTAGAAGTTCCTTGTTGTGCTAAAGTTTCTCTAGTAGGGTTAATCTCTTCGGAACATTCTATAACTTCAAATACAACTTGACCAGCAAATGGAACAATTTTGGAGATTTTATAATTATTTTCATCAACATCGGGGCCGGCACCAGTGAATTTAGTTTCAAATTGAGTTAAATTTAATGCATGTAAAATATCTGATATCGTAGAATCGTGAGAGAAATCAAAATACAATGGTTGATCTAATGGGAAATATTTCGGATCGGAATCAAATGTGGAATTTTGTGAAGCTTGTCTTTCAGGATTATAAGGAGTCTTGGTTAATCTATTTCTAAATTCTTCCACCCAACCAATCCCTAAAGCCTTTGAATATTTATTTGGTAAATAATGTTTTAAATACCAATCCCAATCACGAGAATATTCATAATTTTCCCATTCACTATAGGAAAACAAGGAACAAAATTTGGAATAACCTAAATTATTAGTCTCATAAGTACATAATTCTTGCATTTTATAAACATCTTCTTCGCTGATTTCAATGCCTTGTAATTGTGAATTGATTCTTTTTCTTGCATCAGATAAATATTTTTTAATATAGTTACGTTGTTCATGATAGCTCCGTTCATCAGCCTCGGTAATGAAAGGTGTAACATCATCAGTATTTAAGTCTTCCATTTTACGGTAATTAGAACATGATTTTCCTGGAGCCAAAGTATTATTGAAACCAGAACCTTCAATTATTAATTCTAAATTAACATTATCTTTCCAATTAACCCCGAAGAATCCAAGTAAGAAATATAACGCACTATTCTTCATTCTTGATTGACTAGTAGATCTAGCCACAATCTTATTATCAGAATCAGTGAAATTCAATAGCCTACCATATCTGAAAAAATTTCTGACCCCTTTGTCGAAAAGTTGTTGATTACCAAGATTAGTTAAAATTGAATCACCTAATTTATAATCCCAATTATTTAAAAATGATAAATTACCACTAGCAACAAAATCACCTTTTTTCTTTGATAATTTTTTAATTAAATTAGAACGAGCTAAAGATATTGGGTATCTACTACCATGTCTTGAAAGTAAATGGACTTGTTTAATTGTACATTGATCCTTAGGGAACCCATATTCATAAACTCCCCAACCATCATCGCTGACATAATAAGGAGAAATCGTACCGAAAAGATGTTGAATAGGTTCTTTATGAATTTTCTCGTCAAAATCAAAACTTTGAGACCCTGTTTCTATAGGGTCTGGAGGTTGATGATTAGAAGATGGACTAGGTGTTCCAGTTTTCATTGGAACGTCGTTAGTTTGGGCTAAAAATGGAGCAACATTAGTAGCTGATTTACCACTAAAGCCAATATCTATTGGGAAGTCGTCATCGTCTTTATTACTCTGTTCATAAATCATTTGGTTTTTAATCACTAAATCTCGACCATTAGATAGTTTATACACTTTATCCACGGGCTGGTCTATATGACTGTTTATGAACCTAGCAGAGATAACATTAGACGACAATATAAGTAATAAACAATTGAGCCAGATCATTTTTGGCTAAGATATTATATGCCAAATAAGTAAATAAAATTTTAATTATTGAGGGATGAAAAGATAAATGAAGAAAATTAGTAAATCTTACAAGAGGATTGAGTTACAGGATATGGATATCTATTTATAAAAAAAATGTTTTTGTTTTTGTTTTAAAGAAAAAAAATGCCAGTTTTGACTGGTGAATAGAGGTTTTGTGCTAATCGAAAGGGAAAAAATTTGCACCACGTTGGTTATGGGCGGCTCAAAGACATGCATGCAAGTTAATTTAGTTATCTCTATCAAATATCATAGATTGATCATTTTCATCATCCCAAATTGCTTTCTTGTTAGCCAACAACAGTATCTTACTATTATTATTATCATTGCCATTATTATCAGAAGATTTCTTGGCACCACTAGTCACAATTAAATATTTATTAAACAATTCAAATCCATTCATATTTTCTATTGCTTCAGAAGCGTCATCCTCATCAAAGAATTCAACATCTGCATAACTGACACGACGATCTGTGTTTTGAGTTTTCAATAATTCTTTAGATAATGTTATTCTCTTGATATTTCCAAATGGTATAAATAGACTTAATATTTTATCCTCGTTTATCTGTTTAATTATCGGTATATTTGCTATAAAGAATTCATGGTTAGTATTTGCTAATATGAAAGTAGTAATCTAGATGCCTATATAGTGACTACTTACTTATGTGAACCACGGACATTTTCTTTTCTTTTCTTTTCTTTTTTTTTTGTTAATTGAATGTTATCATTAGTATTAATATTACTTTTTGTAGTTCTAACATAGACTAAAAAACAATCTCTTACAGAAAATCTATTTATAATTTTTTTTTAAATTTTATTTTTCTTTTTAAGATCATCGCCGTTCTTTTCTTTCTTTCTTTTATTTTTTTTTGTTATATGTATAATCATGCATCAATCATATGCTTTACTTTACAGTTTTTTCTTCTTTTGATTTTTTTATTGCTTATCGGCTTAATTCTCCTAACAAGAGTTATGAGGGGAAATTGTAAAAACTCATATAAAAAGAAACTAATTCCTGAATAACACTTATTTATAATTATTCTTTATCTATCTATAATTTAACAACTTCATTGATATAAGTGAATTATTTATAATAAGAAGAAAAAAATGGTCGATTTTAATGTTAAGGGTAAAGTAGCTGTTATTACAGGGAGTAGTCGTGGGTTAGGGTATTCATGTGCTGAATCATTAATTGAAGGAGGAGCAAGTAAAATATTCATAAACTCTAGAAAATCAGAAGATTGTGATAAGGCAGTTGCAAATTTGAAAAAATATGCCAAAACAGTTAATAATCCAACAGTTGAAATCAGTGCCATTGTAGCCAATTTAAATGATAGCGCAGGGGTTGATAAATTAGTTGAAGGATTCAAAACACATAGCGATGATGGGAGACTTGATATTTTAATAGCTAATGCTGGAGCATCTTGGGGTGCATCATTTGAAAAGCATCTGGAAGAACCATTTGATAAAGTAATGGATTTAAATGTTAAGGGAGTATTCTTAACAATTCAAAAATTTATACCATTTTTGAAGAAAAGTGATAGCAACAATGATCCTAGCAGAGTCATTATTAATGGATCGATTGTTGGATTAAGTTTATCACCATTGAATACCGCTTATGGATATGTCGCATCTAAATCTGCTATTATTCATTTAGGTAAATTATTAGCAATGCAATTACCAAGGAAATACAATGTTACTGTTAACATGATTGCTCCTGGATTTTTCCCATCCAAGATGTCTAATGGGGTATTGAGTATTGTCGGTAAACATTACATTAAAGCAAACCCTCGGGGTAGATTAGGTGAAAGTGATGATATTAAAGCGGTAGTGTTGTTTTTATGTTCTAAACAATCTAATTATTTAAATGGTATTGTTCTCCCAATAGATGGTGGTCATTCAGTTATAGGTTCTAAATTTTAATGCATATATACTGAGATAGGGGAGAATATATATGTCTGCTTTTTTTTTATATCTCTCCCTGTCTATCAAATTACATTTTATTGTATTTTTTTCTCTTATTTTATCACTCTTTTTTATGACATAAATAATATCATGATCGTATTTTTATTTATTATATATATACTATATGTATCAATCATAGTGGTAGTACTAGTTCCTTATTGTTGATTAGAATAATATATTGTATTATAAAACCACGTTCTTAACCTTAATGAAGTAGTAGGCGGACGGGCTCATATATTTTTCCTTGTTACTCTTTTCCGAAAATTTCAATGAGATTGTCCCAATAAAATTCCCCAAACAACTATTTTTTACAATATTTACCTATTAGAATTTTTCAATAGCACACTTTTAAGAGCAAAGAAAATTTATTTTACGTATTTATTTTACTTATTTATTTTACTTATTTATTTTACTTATTTAATTGTTCTTGATATCAAAAAAGGACGATGCAATATAGTCATAAAACACTTAGAATAACAATAATAGTATAAGCACATCAAGAAAAAATGAAGATTCCAAATATTTTTAAAAACTCTTTGGATTTATCAGTATTGATATTGGGAGGAATATCATTAGTGGGATTCATATCACTACTCTTATTAATATTGTTTCCATCAGTAGACTCGCCAAAAGATGAAGGGAAATTACCAATAATAAACATCAATAAACCAGAAGCTGCCACAGGAGCATCATTCAACAAGGTAATCTCGAATGATTTAGAATATTATGATAATTTCAAACAATTATTATTCCATAATCACGATAACAATATCTGTAATCCAACAAATAGCACCGCGGCACAGTTGACTAGAGATAAGGAAGTATTCCAAATACATTCACATAATGATTATTGGAGGAAATTGCCAATGTACGATGCAATTTCTCATGGGTTCAATTCGATCGAGGCAGATGTTTGGGATTTAGAGAATCAGCCATTTTTATTAGTTGGTCATAATAAATATTATTTAAATAAAAACCTTACTCTTGATGAGCTATATTTGAATGGGTTAAAGAAAATGGTTGACGAAGTTAATTGTGGTAATGATATTAATGAAGGGAATTTACTCAGTGGGATTTTTTATAATTCTCCAGAGACTACTACTTATTTATACATTGATATTAAAACTGATGGAGTATCAACTTATAAAAAAGTCATTGAAGCCCTCAAAAATTCAAAACTCGTTGAAAAAGATTATTTAACCCATATTAATTTCAAAGACATTAATAAAGGTGGTGAATCAATTATTAAATGGAGACCAATAACAATATTAATCACAGGGAATATTCCAATAGAATATATGAACTACGAAGAAGTTACTAAAGATATTTTTAACTTAAATAAAAGAATAGCATTTAGTGACGCTCCATTACATTTAATAACTCCCAAAGATGACAATGATGAAACATATCTTAACGAATTAAAATGGTATAATAACTCAATATCTTTAATGGCCTCGGGGTCTTTGAGACAATTAATCATGGAAAAGACTCCTAATTATGTAGGTAATAAAGGATTAACAGATGAACAATTGGCTAAAGTGATAAAAGCGGTTAAATTTGTTCAAGAGAATTTAAATGTTAAAACTAGAATCTGGGACACTCCAAATTGGCCAAAGAAAATTAGAAATAAAATTTGGGATCAATTATTAAGTATCCCTGTAGATTATTTAAATGTTGATGATCTTACAGACGCCAGAAATTTTTAACAATACATACCAAATACCAACTACATATATAATATTGCTAATTAATACAATTGTAAATTTTTATTATTTTTTATTATTCTTATTTGTACATATATATATTTATTTATTTATTCATTTATTTATTTATTTATTTAATTCATTAATCATCATTATGAGAAAGGATACGTAAAATATTAAGGAATAAGTTAATAATATCCAAGTATAAAGAAATAGCAGCAGAAACTTCTTCTTCAGGATTAAGTCTCTTCATGATTAATTGAGTATCAACGATAATATAAATAGAAAATATTAAAGCACCAGCGATACTATAAACATATTCAATAGTAGAACTGAAAGGTAAAAATAATGAAAAGAACCCTACAGTGACTAAACCAAATAAGGCATAATATAAAGCGCCATACCAACTAACAAAATCATATTTAGTTTGAATAGCAAAAATAGTTAATCCAACGAATATAACCCCGGTTAAGACTACTGCATTAATGACGATATTGGTATCATAAAGAGACGTCATAACCCCAACAGCATAACTTTCACAAACAGTGAAGCCTGCTAATAATAAAAGATTGTGTGGATAAGTCTTAGATTTGAAGAAGGCACCAATCATGAACCCAAAGGATCCAATAAACGCCACAAATAATAACCAGGTATTTTGAAGGCAGAATGATTTAACAGAATCGAAATAACTGATTGTGAAACCAATAGCAAAAGTAGCGAGTAATTGTAATGATAATAAAGTGTAAACTTTACGAATGAATAACTGTCTAATTGATAATTCACATCCAGCTACATTAGTGTCATATTTGAAATCATCAGGAATATTATCGACAGGGGTATTTTCATCATTATTAGTAGCGGAATTTTCAAAGATCCCATTATCGTAACTTGGTGGATTATTCAAAGGTTGATAAGCTTGACTCATTTTTTTATATTTATTATTTATATGTTAATTAATTATTGGTGATAAATAAAAACGAAATATATCTTTTCTTAATAATGAATTTAATTCTAAAAAAAGAAGATGAGATAGATGTATCAAATGTCAAATTTTATTTTTATTTTTATTTTTTTAGGGATTTGTTTTTTTTTTTTTTTTACTTTTTATTCTTAAGAATTCTTTTGCTTTCTTTTGGAATTTAAGAGGCGCAAAGCAAAAAAAAAAAAAATTAAAACTGACACAGTAGGCCCCAGCCAACGGATAGTACAATGCAACGGTATTGTACTATCCGCAAGCCGATGGAAAAATACTATACACTATATACCATAATTACGGTTCTATTAGTATATCTTGTATTTTCCTTTCTATAATCACCACTATCATTCATCACTATCACAAAGAAAGGATTTCAAGACTAGGAAGAATATTCATACCTTTTGATTTACTTTCTTTCAATTATAAAGCTATATAAATACAATTTAAGTAATTAATTTTTTATTTTCTTTCTCTTTTTACTTTTTTCTTTTATCATTTATATTGTCAAATTGATTATCAAAAGAATAACCAAAATATTGAATTATGAGTGAATAATTAAATAAAAAAAATAAAAATAAAATAAAATAAAGAAAAATCAATCACCAGCGAAAACGCCAATAAAACAACTCAGAATGACAATTGATAGAGAAACAATATTACCATTATTTCCACCAACATACGAATCACCACCAAGCTATGATAGGCCACCAAAATATGAATATTATAAAAGAGACATTAGGCTACCTATACACACCATTAAAACTAGCAATATCTTAGAAGCCGTGAGAATCAATAATCGAGAAACAATAGAAGATTTTGAATTGGAAAATCGGTATTTACAAGGAAGAGTAATAACAGCTAAAGATGTGTCTGTAGTAAGAACAGTGACAAACAACAATCCAGTGCTAACAGGGTATATTCAAAGACTAAGAGAAAGACAAGAGGAACAATTTCAAAATTATGTTAAATTCAATGATAGTATTTGGAGGAAATTCGGTTACTATTTGATATATCCATACCTCAAATTCCATGCTGGATATGTTGCTTGGATGCACAATTCAGATCAATTCACTACTTTGCAAACACATGTAATGTGTATTGGGATTTTGTTGGTAATGTATGGCTTAACTACTGTAGGAATAATAGGAATAATTGAATCTCAAAATGGATTTACCAACAAGTAGGTAATAAAATAAATTAATGTTATGAATTAAATCCATACAAATGGTATATGTAAAATACATCACTCGAGAAGTATGTTGGGCAGAGCCCTAATTTTTTCATTACAATTTTAATTTTCCCACTAAAAATTTATTAAAAAAGAAAAGACGTGGGACGTACATCATTTTTAGTCATTCTTTTTTACTTTTTACACTTTTTTTTCTTGTTTCGATTCTATTCTCCTTTTTTCGTTCAATTCTATATTTGTTTTAGTGTGCTTATCAATAAAAATGAAACAGATGATATTATTATTAATATTATTATTATTAATTATATGTGTACTGTACTACTTACTATAATAATAATAATGTGAAATTGTCAACCAAAAGAAATAATCAAAAAAGAACAAAAAAAAAAAAAGAAAAGACCTTGTGTATTTAAGAATAATCTTTATGCTATATAGTACAAAAACGAGAAGGAATTATTGCTATGATATGAGAAATCTCCAGAATGTTCTAATTTTAAATACACAGTTATGGTATATATCATATCTATACGATATCTATATATAAAATCTATACTACTATAATGTAGTAATGGGTCGTTACTATGTGAATATATCATTAAGTAAGTAAAAAAGAACAGGCACGTAACCATTGAAAACATCCTAATCGTTGGGGGATCAAATAGTCGTATAATTTCCTATTTGGTGGCAAAAATATTAGGTGGGACACGCTCAACAATTTAGACTTTTTTTCTCTATACTCGGGCAACAACAAATAACTGATTGTCCCACGGCAAATAGCTAGTGCACTAAGCAAAAAAAACAACTCACATTATAATCAGTTTTCTCCTTTTTTTTTCTTTTCGTTTT
The DNA here is from genome assembly GCA_030583325.1 of Saccharomycopsis selenospora. Taxonomy (NCBI): domain Eukaryota; kingdom Fungi; phylum Ascomycota; class Saccharomycetes; order Ascoideales; family Saccharomycopsidaceae; genus Saccharomycopsis; species Saccharomycopsis selenospora. The sequence goes on along the minus strand of JAJMHY010000044.1, from coordinate 2,126 downwards.
TCTTCGTTTTTCATTTAAAAGCCAGCGAGTTTCTCCCTAATTATTTTTATAAAATTCCTTATCTCATCTCTGTCTTGATTTATCTCATCTATTCAATTTCTCAAAATACAAAAATTATCTATCATACAAAATAATAATATTTATGTTTTAATGCTTGATCTTTTAATTCATTTTATCTAGATATACTTATTATTATTATTATTATTATTTTTTTTTTTTTCTAAATCACCCTTCTTTTTATTTCAAAAAAATTATGTCTCGTTTTACTTCTAATGCAAACAATAACAACTATGGTTCTTCTACTATAGTAAACAACTCTAATGTTCATTACATTACTGCTGATTATTACAACAATCAATTAGATAACAAAAACCAACAACAACAAATTATGATGAACAATTCTATTCCTCATAATCATCCATTATCTAACAATTCTAGTGGTGCTATTAACATCAGCGCTGGTAACTATTATGTTATTAATACTAACGATAACAACAAGGTAGTCGCAGCAGCTTCTCCAAATAATTATAATTATGCCAATAGTCCTATTTCTACTTCTTCTGTTTATAGTACTTCTTCTGCCTATAGCACTTCTTCAAGAAATCAATACCTTTCCTCAAAAGGGTTTGATTTAGAAGATGATTTTGAATTCATTCCAGATTTAATTTTATCTGCTGTCTCTTCATCTCCTTCATCTGTTACTTCATCTCCTAGCCATGCCAATAATACCATCATTAATAGTCATGAATCTGGCTATTATTCCCCAGATTCTTCTTTTAATTCTGCTAACAATTTCAATTCTAATTCTAATTACACTACTACTACTACTACTAACAACAATAATAACCATCACAAATTTAACCCATACACTAGTGTTACTTTCTCTCCAAAGACTTCTCCTAGAAAATTAGCTACTGCTACTTCTCCAAGAGGTAAGAAAGTTATTGAAATTGTCAACCCAAATACTGGTTTAAGAGTCGACAGTGCTGCTAGATAATTTAGTTTTAATTAATTAGTTAATTAATTAATTAATGATAGATGATTTTTTGGGTTTAAAGGATGGTAGGTATTTCCATGGGCGATACAATAACAAATGATAACCAAAATACAAACAACGAACAACTAAAAAAACGAACGAAACAAAAGAATGAAAGATATGATATGATATGAATTTTTTTTAAAAAAACAACAAACTTACAATTGACTCCTAGAAAACATTTTTTGCTCTCATGAATATTTTTATTTTCTTTCAAGACTTTATTATTTTTCTCTAATATCTCTTTTAATTATTTTATGGTTTATATATATATTTGGATTAAGACTTTTATGACTTTTTAAACATCACATCTTTCTCTTTGATTTTTTATTTTATTTTATTGGTTATTTTTTCTTTTTATTTGGTTATTCATTTCATCACTTTGTTTTTATTGGCCTTGGTTATATTATCATCATTTTTAAACTCTCACCCACTTTACTTCTTACTTTTTTATTATTATTTGAATTTATTTTATTATTAATTTGGTTTATCTTTATTTGATGGATATGTTATTATACTCTTTTTTTGTTACTCTTATCATTTATCATTATTTTATTAATAGTTAATTTTACTCTAGTTATATCTGGCATTTATGATGGTATATACTTTTTCATTGCTTTGTCATGTTTATTATTATTACTATTTATTTATTTATTTTTTATCTCTAATTATACGGATTTTGCATTATATTATTTAATTATTTTATTGTAAGTAAGACACTCACTCACATTAGATTCCGTTCTAAGATTAAATAGTACTCATCTTGCATATTTAAATTTTGCAACATTTCCATAGGAAAATAAAATAAAAGAAATAAACGATGTGATTAGCTATTTAGAGGGTCTAATATATATGGATATATATTCATTTCATTATATATCTTTTTTAGTTGAATAAGGTCTTTACACATACTATAATATTTATTCTAGGATTATTTTTTGATCATGTTGGTATGATTATTATATTTTATCTATATATTTTATCTATATATTTTATCTATAGAGAAAATGAATAAAAAAAAAAACAAGAAAACTAAAGTTTTTCTTTTAACGTTGGCGCTGAAATTTAAAAATTTCTTTTTTTTTTTTTC